>JAJJMC010029242.1:0-12561 GCA_023531435.1 Papaver californicum
AAATTATCAAAACCCTGGTGACAATTAGCTCTGAGCTAACAAATTTTCTCGGAAGCCTCTGCCATAAACATTAGACAATGAAAAGGATATTGTTCAGTTTTGAGAAAAATAGATATGCATTTGTAAGACAACATTGCCATGATTTGGACATGGTTGTAGCTAAAGAATGCAACCGTGTCTTTGTTGATAGTTTAACGAATCATTCGATCATTTCATTAAGGAAAATACTCAAAGGATGATAGTATAAAAACATATTGAAAATACTTCTAATGAAGATTGAAGAAAACAGAGAAATGAACTTACTAAACGTCTATCTTCAATGATCTGATTGAGGATTATTCTGAAGAAATGTGAACCCATCTTCTTCTTCTTCTCCTCCATTCTCACCACAAAACTGATCAGTACTGCTTGGTTTCTTTTATGTTACCTCTCAAGTCTCAACGCTACCTATTCATTCTAATGCTTTTTCTCTAACTCATTTATGGATTTGGTAATTAACTCCCACCCACCTATCCGTTTCCATTTACTTGATGAAAGGTACTTAGAGCTGACAATATCCAATGTGAAGCTGCCAGATTCAATAATGCTCTCCCATCAAACCATCCTGTCACGTACAAAAGCATAGAAAGAGCTGAGAAGAGAAAGCACCAAAGATAAAAAGGAAAAAAGCAAAAGGCTAGGCTTTCTAATTCCGTGTCTCAAACTAGAGAGGCCACAGGCTACCACTCTGAAACCACCAGCTAGCAACACCAAATTTTGGTTTACTTTCTGTGAACTTGGAAGGTACCGTGAACAATAGTATGCACAGTAAGGCAATACCTAGACACCTGGTTAACACTGAAGATCAAGCAGTTAATTCGATTGTGGATGAAGCCCAAAAACCAAGCAAAAACTTTCCAACTGAGTTTATATGGAGGCTGTCAAAAAGCGTAAGGCCCAAGGTTAAAAAAATCTTATATGCTTGAGTTTTTCCTTTAAAACGGAAGATGATGCTACTTTGTTTTCCAGTGAGCTCTCTATAAAAAAAGCCCCAAAACGTGTTTCTTTTATTATGTCAAAATGGTTCAATGAGCCGACCCTCAACTCGGATCCTATCATAAGTTCCACTAACACACCCATCAGTGTGCATCAAATTCTTGTCCTCTTAAGGGGTGGTGAACTCCGTTGTACTAAACAGTAGTTTCAAGAAAAACCGCCATGGGTTTTAAATTATAGGGACAGACAACCCGTTGTTGTTAGTGCATTTTTCCTTGCCCCGGTCACTATGCTGCGTATAATGCTATTCTGCTAGGTTAATTAATTTCTACTTCAACAGGAATAACATTAACAAAAAGAATACTTCGCAGATAGTGATTTCTGATACCAAATGTTGGGAGGACCTCATTAGAGAGATTGATGGAATCAATAAAAACACATCAAATTTATTAAACAAATAATTCAATCTAATATAAATCCGTATTCATTCTGGAAAGGCCTCAATGACAGAAGGAAATGCGGGAATTGGAATTTATTGTTGGAGAATATTCCTGTAACAGTAAGGAAACCAAACAGAAACTTGAAAAGAGTTAAGGGTTAGAACAGATAACACACTTCGACAACCACACAAGCACAGAGAGATGGAGTCGTCTGTTCAACAGACTGCCCTTAACTCGATATTTGTCAGGTACACCTTTAGAAAGATGTTGCTATACCTTTAGAGATGAAAAATCGAATCCAGGATAAAACCACCTGATACCAACCCAGTTAGTAAGACTCGTTGGCCAGTTGTGAACTTAACAGTAGAAGAAAATGAAGAAATAAACTAGTGCGCAAAATAAAGCAAGAAGAGGGGAAAAGTCGTCAGGTCAGTGGCTGCGACTGGGGTAAGTAAAAATCTGACTTTTGTTTTTCTTTTAAAGAAGAAGAAGACTGTTGAATTTTCAAACGGTCAAAAATCAATTAATTAAACATATTTAATTCGAGATATTTAATTAAAAGATTTTGTTTATTAAACCTGATTTAATTTTATAAATTCAAAACGGTAAAATATTTAATGTACGAAATTAAAATATAAAACCGTTGGGTCTTTGATGGGTACACGTATGCACACGCAAGGCTCGCGCCAAGGCTCACGCAAAAGCACATGCAAGCTCCGCAAGCCCGCGGCTCGCGGTGCTTCGGTGCGAAGCACCGCACATGTGTGTATTTGCCCACTAGTCCATTTCCTAAGTCCATATCCAATCCACTAGTTCTTTTTCCTTATATAGAACTTTGTGGTAAAGAGGATAAACTTCCTCCTTGGTTTGCCCAATATGGGACAAACCATAGGTTTCTCATTCACTAAGAAGTGAAAATGGATGGCTCTATTTTTCCACCCCAAGTTTGGACTAGTGACCCTAGATCCCACTAAGATATATTAAGTAACAAAATTCATTTTAAGTAAGAATCCATTTTTAATTCTAATATTATGTTGTAGCGAGGGAAACCTGCATTGTTCAGTAAGGTTTTCCATTCGACTTCAGTTCTTTCTTTTCCACCTGAAGTATGTAATGGAAGAAGGTTTTTTTGTAAGAAGGAGTTTCTATAATGGTGAAGAAGTTTTCGTTGTCGAGAGAACTCAATGTTTTTTATTCATTCTCATCATATGGAAAAGAGAATGGGAAGCATATTATATGCTTAAACGTCAGAAGATACAAATAAAGAAAGAGAATTATATGCACTAAACATGTGTGCGTTATTCTGAAAAAAAATATGTAACATATATGATATGCAATAATCAAGAGGAGATATGGTGGAGATCCGGTTGCTGTGATATCTCGAGAGATATGGTGTTGACCTGGAGAATATCTCGAGTGATATCTCGAGTAATTCTGGAGGATATCCAATATTCTAGAGGATATCCGATACTCCCCCTCAAGCTGGAGCGTGTAGATTGTGCATGCCGAGCTTGACAAGTAAAGACTCCAGTTGCTGTGATCCTAGCACTTTTGTGAATAGATCAGTAATCTGCATCTTAGTGTTGATGTAGAGTGGTTTTATCTTGCGACTCAACTCGTTCCTTGACGAAGAAACAGTCCATTTTAACATGCTTCGTTCGTTCATGGAAGACCAGATTATTTGCAATGTGTCTATCTGCTTGGTTGTCACAATAGAGGGGCGTAGGCCCACTTTGTTCTGCCTCAAGTCCTTTTAGGAGCCATCTCATCCATAGGACTTCACTAGTTGTGGTAGCCATTGCCCGGTATTCTGCTTCTGCTGAAGATCGTGAGACAACGGATTGTTTCTTAGATTTCCAAGAAACTGGTGCTCCCTATGGAAGTAGAAGATATCCAGTTCGTGACCTTCTTATGATAGGACAACCCAGCTAGTCTGCATCACAGTATGTGACTAAGTTTGTTCCTCCATCCTTTGGAAAGAAGAACCCTTGTCCTGGAGTAGCCTTTAGGTATCACAAGACTCTCATGGCGGCATCTAGATGTCTCTATCGGGGATCAGAGACGAATTGGCTTAGAACGTTTACAGGGTATGTAAGATCCGATCTTGTGGCTTAGAGGTATAACAACCTTCATACTAGTCGTCTATACTTGCTCGCATCCACACGGACATCTCTGCATCGACCATTGAATATAGTATTAAATAATAATAAACTATATTTTACCATCGACCAAAATAAAAAGAAATGCTTATATCTGCACTAAGGGGTATTAGGCATTAATAAATAATTTGAATGTATACTCTAAAATAAAAAGATATGCACCAGCTTCTAGTAGATACCTACATTAAACTAATTTTGTTGCAAGTTTTCGAAGATAAGAAGCATGTGAAAAAATCAGAAAAATCTGTCAGATCCTCCTACATTATCCATGAAAATGTGAAAGTGTCGGCAATGCCGAGCAGATTACGAGTCAAGACGTACACTTGTGCGATTCAAGTGCGTCTGTAAACATTGGAAGCTCTTAATTGAACAAGAAAAGTACTTATGTGATCTACAGAGAGTATCATAGTTATTTCTTGGCAGCTGACTTATTTTTTGAAGATGGAGGCCGAGCAGTTCATCAGAAGTTCACACCATATATAGCAGTGCACGATGATTCGGCGCCTACTAAAACATTTCTTGGACCTGTAAACGGCTTAATCCGTTTGCCTGTGCGTACTACCGCCCATACCTGTGTCGGTACTCCTCGTGTTTTGAATGTCAGTACCCAAGAAGTATCACCTCCAGTTGAATCTATTACTGCGTGAAGAAGAACTTTATGGCTTTTACGGGCCAATATGTCGTCTTGTAAATTATGCAATGGGATTTAGTCCTGCCACCAAGGAGCACAAGGTGATTTTTAAGTGGCAAATACAAGTCGGCGGCTCCGGCCAACATAATTACAAGGTATATTGCATTTACGAGGTCCTGACTGTAGGAGACAATAAGAGGAGAAGGATATCCGTCATGAAGTCCCCCATACGACATTCAACACTATGGAGCTTCTGTCTATCTGAATGGTGTTATATACTTCATGACCGTAATGCTGCTCAAGGAACAGCCGCGTAACAGTGATAAGTTCATAGTGGAATTCGATGTTGATCAATTAGAATCCCTTGTTTCGTCCTTAATCAAAATTATAAGAATTATGTTATCAAATTATTGGAAGTGAATTGCTGCTTAGCTTTATTACTGAGGAGAAACAGGAGGGGTTACACGGTCAAGCTATGGTTATATGACGAGGAAAACAGAGGCGACAGTGGTTGGAGGTGAAGTTAATATAGAGATACCTCATTATTGTGGTGGTGCTCAATATCATAAATTGTGCAAGATATCTCGAGTTTCTCCATGTTCGAGCAGATAGCTAAATGATATATTTAATACTCAAGTTTTAGCTCATGAAGATACAAAAAATTATCTAAACAGATAACAAAATGCACAAAATGCAGGAAGGTTATAACCACCAGTAATTTAAGCCACATCTGGAGAGATTCGGATAATGTTAACCTTCATCTCAAGATTATCAATGTCAACTAGCTCAAAAACACAAGCGTCACCTACCTTCAAATGATTGTCCAAGACGAACTCGTACCAATCCTTATATAGAGTAACTTTACTTGCGGAAGGAATTGTGCTATATCCAACATGCCACTTTTTCCCCGTCGAATCCTTAAGAGTGACAGACTTATCACCTGCCTTCAACAAAAAATCTCTTGCAAACTCAAATGGTACATGCTGCACATAAAAATTATGGATCATGAGCAAAATATACTTCATACAGAAATTTATATAAATTCAAGGTTAAGCAGTTCGGAGTTAAGAAATATACCACACAACGGCCTTTACCCATATACGATGGTTTCATGATAATTGCACATGTCGGAAACTCAGACTTGAATGCCTTAGCTTCTTTGATAACACCCAGTGCTCTTTGAACCTTACGATCCAATTCATCCACATTATGTTCTGCATAACTAGCATCTTTACCAGGACTATGTACTTTAAGTTTAGCTTTTTCAGAAATCTTGTGGTTTCCTCCATGGCTTGCAGATTTAGGTTTGGTAGGCATGGTACGTCCATCATCACTTTCACTATCAGAGATGATGGTTTTGAAGGCCATGTCTGGAGAGACTCGGATAATGTTGACCTTCATCTCAAGATTATCAACGTCAACTAGCTCAAACAGACAAGCATCATTAACCATCAAATGATTGTCCAAGACAGAACTGGTACCAACCCTTGTACAGATCTGCTTTATTTCTGGAAGACAAACTCTTAACAACGCCGACATGCCACTTTTTTCCTGTTGAATCTTTAAGAGTGACAAAATTTCTAGAGTTTTGATAATTTTCGTCATCGCTTTCACCATCAGAGCTAATTGTCACCACTTCAGGATGACGCTTGAAGTTAAAAGCCCATGGTTTACATGAATTCTCTTCAAATCCATCTGACTTACAGCGTTTAACTGAACCTCCAGCTACTTGATAATCTTCATATTGATTACGTTTATTAGCAGCACAACTTGGTCCCGCTTGGTTAGCTGCAGTATGTGCACAACTAGTTGCGTGCTGAAAGGGAACATCCATATTTTGATTATTTTCCATGGAATGGTGTTTTTCTCCTGCAGATACTCGTTCAGGATGCGATTCATCAACATTCTTTGTCCGACATGGGTAATCTATCTCACAGGCACTCATGTCACATATAGATACATGAAAATGTGAATCCCTTTCGTATCTGAAAATCAACACATACCCAACAGATATAGAGAAGTACTCCATGAACTCTTGCCAGCCACTCTTGAAGTAAATTTCACCTTCGGCTTTCCTTATTTCCACAGGCCAAATCCTCCCCATAGGATCCTCAATGAGGCTGGCGTTACCTAGTTCTTCCCCGAATATCCTAACAAATTTTCTCGGAAGCCTCTGCCATAAACATCTGACAATGAAAAGGATATTGTTCAGTTTTGAGAAAAATAGATATGCATTTGTGAGACAACATTGCCATCATTTAGACATGGTTGTAGCTAAAGACTGCAACCGTGTTTTCGTTGATAGTTTAACGAATCATTCGATCATTTCATTAAGGAATAACACAAGAAATACTCAAAGGAAGATAGTATAAAAACATATTGAAAATATTACTAATGAAGATAGAAGAAAAAAGAGAAATGAACTTACTAAACGTCTATCTTCAATGATCTGAATGAGGATTATTCTGAAGAAATATGAACCCATCTTCTTCTTCTTCTCCTCCATTCTCACCACAAAACTGATCAGTACTGCTTGGTTTCTTTTATGTTACCTCTCAAGTCTCAACGCTACCTATTCATTCTAATGCTTTTTCTCTAACTCATTTATGGATTTAGTAATTAACTCCCACCCACCTATCCGTTTCCTCTTTTACTTAAAGCAACCAAGTACCTCTCATTTACTTGATGGGACATAAGCTGTTCGCTTTGATGTTCACTATTTACAGTACAAGAGTTGCAATACTAACTCCCAGTCGGTGTTTACATCCACATCATGTCATGAAAATGGACTCTTTAAAATTAAACCTAATTATCAGACAATATCTACCTATATGCAATGATGAATAAACCCTAAAGTGACAGTTAAAGCGGTAAATTGAACAACATACTATGAAATAACGAACATTGAGGAAGATGATCAATAACCCAAATCATATCAAAATCCTCAAAATAATAACAAAATTAATAATCTAAGTACCATAAGGTGTATTAGCAGAAACGGAAAAGAGAAAAAGAGGAGGGAGGCGGAGAGTGACGCCTTCCGCATCATGTATAAGTGTAGTGATTGTGCATTTTGGTATGTTGCAGCAAATTGTACTTGAAAAATCTTAGTATTGGGCTCATGGATATATGCGATGACCAGAGAGAAGAAGAAAATATAATTAGGGTATGGAGAAAAGAGACAACGGAAGTAGTTTTAGGTATTCGGATATTAATGGGGCTTTTTTTCTCTTTTATTTTTCGCGGAAAATATGTAGAAAGAGGGCAACGAAAGACAACCCGTCGTTGTTAGTGCATTTTTCCGTGTCCCGGTCACTATGCTGCGTATAATGCTAATTTAATTACTTTCTACTTTAACAGGAGTAGCATTAACAAAACAGGTCGTGAGTTATAAGTTCAGAGGGTCATTATATCAGACATACCATAAAAATTAGATTATATATATTGCGACAATCTTTAAGCAGTACGACTGGTATAAAATCCAGTTTATCATGCAAGAACTAAACATGTGGAAGTGCATCATCATTTTATTAGGGAGAAAGTTCTTCAAAAAGAGATTGGATTGCATCATGTCAACACTGAAGATCAAGTTGCAGACCTGTTCACAAAAGGATTAAGTGGTAATAATCAAGCCTCTATCATAAGCTTGGCATGATAGAAGGAGTGGAAGCTGGTGTTGAGAAGGTGTGTTAAACGTGCAAAACAACAGATAGTTAGTGAACTTATGTATTCGACATGACACTTTCGAAGAAATTCGCTGAACTCATGTGAGATATACTCTCCGCTATTATCCGTACGTAAGCAACAAACTTCTTTTCCTACCTCATTTTCAGCTCCTCCTTGAACTCTTTAAATTTCTTAAGAGTTTCAGATTTTTTCTTCATAAAATACACCCACACACACCTTGAAAAATCATCAATAAACGTCACCATGTACTTCATCCCACCATTAGAGGCTTGCTTGACAGGTCCAAAGATATCGGAATAAACCATCTCGAAAGGATCCTTTGCTTTAAACTTCGAGTCTTCATATGACAGTTGATGTGCTTTCCCGTATTGACATCCAACACAAACTGTGTGATGCAGCGGATAATAAACAATAATATCGACTATGAAGAATGATTATTATTTAGACTTCGGTTTCCTGACTATAAACAATAATCGATTAAACTTGAATAAATTTAAGAAAATAATTCTTATTAATCAAATTCAGTTGTATAAAATAATACATGGAGGATTCTTTTATAGACTTGGGGAAAAATCCTAACTTTCTAGTCAAGAAAGGATGAAAAAAACCCTAAACCGACTCAAACCTAATTTGTTATTTTTGGCAAATTTTGGTCGATCTAAAATAATGAAATTAATCATAAAATAAAACTATTTGCCACAAAAGGTGACCCAAACGGATTCCTAACGAAACAGTTATTAAGAAAACAAAAACTTTCCCAAAATAGCAAAAACGCCCGTTTGAAGCCCTAAACGATGGAATTTGGCTAAAATCTGAAGACCATGAGAGGACAAAGTCAAATTGGCCTGTTTCCAATCAAATTGGACCCTTCTTGAGCTAAATTACGACACTCGGGTCTTTAGCCCCCATATAGGCTATAACCTGCTCATCTGCATCATTCTCCCAGGGTTGAGAGAAATTCTCCCTCGAATTTTCTTGGTCATCATCAGAATTATTACCATTATACGACACCAAGTGTTTGACATTAAAAACATCAGAAGTCCGGATGTGACTTGGAAGCTTTAACTTGTAGGCATTAGGATTAATCTTCGCGATAATTTCCAAAGGACCAATCTTGCGCGCCTTCAGTTTGTTATACTCGCCAACTGGAAAACGATCCTTGTCAATATTGCCTACAAAAAATATCCTACTGCAAAATCCACAAATCTGCGTTTCTTATTTGCCGCCTCCTTATACCTCTCATTAGCTCGAAGCAATTGTTCTTCAGCAACCTTGTGAACCTGTTGTAACTGTTGAATACGTTCTTCGGCACGAACTTCAATTCTCTTCGGACAGGAACATGTGCTAAATCTACTGGTGCTCGTGGATTGTATCCATAAACAATCTCGAACTGACTCATGCCCAGACTACGGTGTACTAAACGATTAAATTCAAATTTAGTTTGGCAAAGTTTTTGATCCCAACATTTCAGATTGTCTCCAACCATACACCGTAGTATATCACTCAACGAACGATTCATAACTTCTGTCTTTCCATCACTTTGAGGATGATACGCACTACTGAAGTTAAGCCTTGTATTAACTAATTTCCACAAGGTCTTCCAGAAATAACTAAGGAATCTTGTGTCTCGATCACTAACAATTGAACATGGCAATCCATGTAGACGACACACTTCCCTGAAGAATAATTCAGCTACCTTCAGTGCATTAGTATTCTTCTTGTAAGCAATAAAATGGGACATTTTTGAAAAACGGTCAACAACTACAAATACTGAATTATGTCCCCTCTGAGGTTGAGGTTAACCCAATACAAAGTCTATGCTCAAATCTTCCAGGGTTGACTTGGAACTTTCAATGGCATGTACAATCCTGTGTTAGTTGCTTATCCTTTTGAAACTTGACAGATTCGACATCTATCCACGAATTTAGCAACTTCACGGCTCATTGTTGGCCAGTAATATGACTTCAAAACAAGTTGAAAAGTCTTATCCCTTCCCATGTGCCCCTCGTCATGTAAATCCTTAATAATCTTCAAACGGAGACTAGAATCAGGAATACACAATTGGTTACCTTTGAAGAGAAATCCTTCATGCATAAGGTAATCACTTCGTTTGCCTGAACTTATATCATCCACAATCTCCGTAAAGTTTGGATCAGTTAGAATATGGCCAGAATATGAATCAAAATCTATTACCTCAGTTCGCATGGTGTTGAGTATCATACTCCTTCGGCTTAAGGCATAAGCAACTTGATTCTGTGACCCAGCTTTGTGCTTCAGTAAAAAAGTGAACTCTTGCAAATAACCAGCCCACTTACCATGTCTAGAAGAAAGCTTCTCTTGACTGTTGATGTGTGATAGACACATTTTAGTGTCTAAATTGCACCTTAGTTTCTATTAAGTTAGTATTCGATTTTGCAATTATTACGTGTTTTTATGCTTTTGTAGGTACATTTGAAGAATAAAGATTTGTGGAAAAATTTGCTCTAAAAGTGATAAAGGCACCCAAGGACAAGTGTTATTGGCACCCCAAAAATGGATAAGGGACACCCTAGGATCGGACGAGTCGAACCAGCGAGTCAATCCGGCGAGTCAACCCAGCGAGCCAGCGAGTCAACACAGCCGAGTCGCCGATCCACTCATCGGGTTCTCCTGTTTCTAACAGGAAAAGGATTTGGTTGTGAATTTTGGGTTGTTTTCGATTATTAAAGATAACCCATTGCGAATAGAGTTTAAAGCAATCAAAAGACAGCGAAAAATCCCGGAAAATCAGCTCGGGAAATCCAATTTTGGCCGCAAAATGGACTCGGTTCCTGTTTGAGTTGGAATTGAGTTTGGGAGTGATTTGAGGGAGTTCTATTAGGTTTAGAACTCTCTCTAGGGTTTCTACAACCTATATAAACCAAGAGAAGCCAAGAAAAATAAGAAAAAAAAGCCTAGAGAAGAAATCAGAGATTTTCCGGTGAAGTTCCGTCGCCGCCGACTAGCTGCTACTGCACCGGCCGGCTGTTCTTCATCCAGCCATCACCGGAGAAGAAGACTCAGCAACGTCTACATCTGTTGCTGATTCAAATATTTCTGTTGCTTATTGTTTCAAACCTGTATTGCTTAAAACTTTTCTGTAACAGCTGAACCTTCTTCTGTAACGCATATACGCGTATCAAATCAGCTGTTACACCATTATTCAACTTCGTAATCGATATTTTGAGCAATGAAGAGGTCTTTTGAGCATATTTTCTCTACAATGAGCTAACTCACCATTACTGGGACGACAGAGGAAGCTTTTTCTCCAATAATTAAGTGGTAAATATAAGAATGCTTTTACCTTAAGTTACCTAATATAAGAAGTTTTTGCCTCGGCTCTTCAGGTTTGAGATTTTCGATCAGGAGAATTCCCTCAGTTGATAGAAATGCAGAAGGGCTCTTGGTCGAATTGAAACGCCACCTGAATAGCTAGCATCTAATTAACAAGAGTTGATGTTCGTTGATTTTCTTATTTTTTAGTTCTTAAATTGTCTCACTACAGATGTAGAAAAACGGCTGACGCAAGGCACTACATCTTATATTTGTTTATATAGATGTTCTATTTGTTTATATAGCTCTGACAGCAGTATAGTTAAATTGGCTGTGATCTTAGAAGATGTTCTTTCGTTAATGCATTGCCAAAAAGATGGAAGATCTTGATCTATTAAAAGTTCAAAAATAGATCATAGTCATTGTTTAAAGAAATAAGATTCTTCAATACCTTCAAAATCTTGTTAATAGCCTTTCGTGGAACGCACCTTGACATAACTTTCTACCATCGAATATAGTATTAAATAATAATAAACTATATTCTACCATCGACCAAAATAAAAAGAAATGCTTATATATGCACCAAGTGGTATTAGGTATTAATAAATAATTTGAATGTATATTCTAAAATAAAAAAGATACATTATCCGGATAGTCACGAAAAATGTACACACAAATCATTCATTCACCTAATCTCTTCAAATTGTCTAGGGAGTTTGGACACTTCTTGGAAACAATATTAATTGAGAGTAATGTCAGAAGTTGTTGGAATTTCAAGACTAAATCATTTCCGAGTAAGAAGAATTTCTTCAGGAAAAAAAAAATGTCATCTTGTTCATGGATTGGTTTAATTCTTCTTCTTCTTCTATCTCATCTGCTAATCATCTCATCTTTCGCTCATCAACAACCAAGGATCTTCATAGTACATGTTTCAAATTCAGATAAGCCTTCCATTTTCAACACACATCTAGATTGGTATACTTCTAAACTCCAATCCCTTCATCACCCTTCTCCAGAGATCATTTATACTTATAACCATGCTATTCATGGTTTTGCTGCGAGACTAACACCTTCTCAAGCTTCACATCTCAGAAGTCTCCATGGTATTCTGTCAGTATCACCTGAGCATACTCATCGGATCTATACTACTCGTACACCACAGTTTCTTGGTCTGAATGATCATTCTGCAGTCAAAAGCGCCGGTGGTGTTGGAATGATTCTAATAGATCAGAATGAAGGGGAATTGCGTGCTCGGTCCTATCCGATTCCAGCAACTGAAGTGAGTCTTAGCTCCGGGTCTAAGATCATAGAATACATGAACAAACAATATTCAAATGGGCAAAGACCAACCGCAACAATCAAATTCCGAGGAATGCTT
>JAJJMC010029246.1:0-62375 GCA_023531435.1 Papaver californicum
TGGATTATGATGAGAAGGAAATAGAACATGAAGGTGATCCAGAGGAAGGAGATGGGATTGAGGAAGAGCCCGAGGAGGGGGATTTAGGCGAACATGAAGAAGGTGATATGATTGTGGATGAAATGGGAGAAGTTGCTGAGGAGGTTGAAGGGGAAGAAGGTGAAGAGAATATTGAGAAAAGGTGTGACCACATGGATGAAGGTGAAGATGAGGAGCACTATGAAGTTGCCAAGGAGAGGCGCAAGCGTAAGGAGTTTGAAGTATTTGTTGGAGGCTTGGACAAGGATGCAACTGATGAAGATTTAAAAAAAATCTTTAGTGCAGTGGGTGAGGTTATTGAAGTAAGGTTAATGATGAATTCCCAGACTAAGAAAAATAAAGGTTTTGCTTTCCTACGTTTTGCCACTGTAGAACAAGCAAAACGAGCTGTAACAGAGATGAAAAGCCCAGTGGTAAGTGATGTTTACGTCTTGCTTAAGTTGAACAAGGTACAGGTATGCGCTATGCTTCTCTTCTGAGTAGAAGGTCTGTTTCAGGTTAATGGAAAACAATGTGGTGTTACTCCGAGTCAAGACAGTGACACTCTTTTCCTGGGTAACGTATGCAAGAATTGGACAAAAGAAGCTGTAAGTAGGCTCACACATAGGTCTTTAGATTAAACTACCAAACGACCTACTGGTCAACCACTAATTTAATTATTGACTTTTGATGCTTATGTTCAGTTAAAAGAAAAGTTGAAACATTATGGGATTGACAATATTGATGATTTGACGCTGGTTGAAGATAGTAATAGTGAGGGAATGAACCGTGGGTTTGCTTTTCTGGAGTTTGCATCTCGTTCAGAGGCAATTGATGCCTATAAGCGTTTGCTGAAGAAGGAAGCTGTCTTTGGAGTTGATAGAATTGCCAAGGTTGCTTTTGCAGATTCTTTCATTTAGCCAGATGATGAAATCATGTCACAGGTATGTGTTGGCTCCAAGTTGTTGTTTGAATTGGGTTACAGTGGTCGAAGTGTTCCTATGGGTATTAGTTTTGTTGCCGTATCTCATTTCTGTAGTGTGTATTGTTGTAACTGATCATGGACTCATCAGTTCTTTTATAAGTATTAGCTGCAGCATGAGTAATTGAATCTTATGAAATTGCTGCTCCAGCTTGAATATTTATGTTTAACTTGGATAGGTCTATGCTTGAATCTTGAAGGCACTACAGTTTATCTAGATTTTTTTTTCCTTAGTTTTGTGTTGCTTTTCTAATTTTTATATGCACATACATCACCCATGTTCCATGTCTTGTATTGTTACGTCTATATGGTTTTCAGTATTATAAGTGATAGAATATTAAGACAGGTAGTGAGTACACATTTTTATTTACTTACCTGCTTTATGTCTCGTTTATACATTTTTCTGGGTAATAATGGTATATGGTTTAGGTTAAGACGGTGTTTGTGGATGGTTTGCCTGCCTCATGGGATGAGGACCGTGTCAAAGAGCATCTCAAGAAATTTGGGGAGATTGAAAAGATAGAGCTTGCTAGAAATATGCCATCAGCTAAGAGGAAGGATTTCGGTTTTGTATCTTTTTGTGCCCATGATGAGGCAGTAGCATGTGCTGAAGGCATTAACAATTCAGAATTGGGAGATGGAGAAAACAAGGTTTGTCTTAGTGGTTTGAGGGTTCTTCGGCCCATGTGGCTTGCATAAACTTTGAAGTCTGGTTCTTTATATATAGTCTCTTGTGATAATCGTTGCTATTTTTCAGGTAAAGGTCAGGGCAAGATTATCCAGACCCCATCAAAGAGGTAGAGGGAAGCATCCTCATGGAGATTTTCGGCCTGGACGGGGGATTCCTTATCCTAGTCGGGGTGGTTCTTGGATACGTCCAGTATCTCGTAGCTTCCCTGGACGTAGTTTACGTGGGAGTATTGGAGGCAGACTGCCGCCACCTCGTGGTCGTGGATTCAAGTCTCCCATCAGAGGTAGACGCCCTGTTATGGTCATGCCAGAAAGACTCAGGCCTTTGCCGCCACCAGTGAGGTCCTACACAAGGAGACCAAGTATGCACAGCCAATAACCTTGGCCCATGTTTGATTAACTTGCTTTGATGCTGTCTTTATTCTGATGTTTCTCTACTTTTGCAGTCCCTTCATACACCAAGAGCAGTTCAAAGAGAGACTATGGTCGGAGGGATGAGCTTCCTTCAAGAAGCAGAATTGCAGATTATGGTCCTAGAGCCCATGTGGAGAGGCGATCGTCTTATAGAGATGATTATCCTCCTCCACGGGGTTCTGGCTACGCCAATGAAATCCCACCACGCACTGCTGCTCGCGCTGCTGCTAGGAGAGGGTATGTAGATGAAAGCTATGAGCGAAGATTTGAAAGACCTCCTCCAAGTTACCGTGATGCTCGACCTCGTGACTATGAATCAGTTTCAGGGTCTAAACGCTTATATTCTGCGTTGGTTAGTATTTACTTTACAGTGGCTGGTTGTTCAGGGGTTTAGTCTTGAGTATAGTTAATGCAATAGCTGGACTTCTTTGTTCTTTTAGTAGTTTGATTATTTTCTGTGTGTATGTTATCTTAGGAGGATGTTCCTCCACGTTATACTGATGCTGGTCCGCGTCCAAGGGCTCGGTTAGATTACGGGGAAGGTGGCAGTGCTTCTCATTACGGGGAAGCTTCCAATGACAGGTTTGTGGGTTCCATCTTGATTAAATTTGATCGCACGTTGAGTAGGAAAAGCGTATGTTACAAAACGCTGTTGTAAAAGCACGTTATTGGACACGGACGGCACTTCACGGGAGCGTTTCATATTCTGGAATCAGACGCAACTATACAAGAGCGTTTGTATTTTGGTACGCTTTTGTGGGTGGACGTATATTGAACGTTTACACCAAGCGTCTGTTAAACAAGCGTTGTATTGGGTGAGCATCTACAAATTAAGCGTTGTAATGTGTGGACGTTTATCACTAAACGCTCTTCCTACTCAACGTCTACCCGTCTACTCACATAAGCGTCTAGCCACAAAGCGTCCACCCACATAAGCGTTTAACGGACGCCCACATTGGAGAGCGCATACTAAACGTTGCACCAGAGAGAGCGTGTGAACGAAGGAGAGCGTGTGCACCAGATACGCTCACCAGGGCTTGAGCGTCTGTTGTGTAGAGTGAGGTTGGGCTTGAGCGTCCGGAGTAAGATGGAGAGCGTCCGTGAGGTTGGGCTTGAGCGTCCGGAGTAGATGGAGAGCGTCCATGTGAAGTGGGTTGAGCGTCTGTTTTTAGCTCATCCATCATCATAATCGCAATTTCGCATCAGATCAATTCTATGCAGATAAGTCCACATTCACATAACAACAGATATCACTCCGCTCAAACCAATCAAAACCAAAACCAATTATGTCTACATAACACTAATTAGTATTCATTATCTCCCATTGATTAATTGAAGTTTTTTTAACTACAAAGATTAAACAGACTTTACAAAACATACAGGAGGACGAAGTTGAAATCCATAAATATCACACAACACACAAAATTAGTTTGAATTCATACATAAATCAGTCCATACATACACTTTACAAGAAAATGGTAAATCATATCTCAGAAATTGATCAAGTTCATGTGCCTGTGACAAGTTTAACTTTGCCAGAATTACAGCAACAAGCTAGGCAAATTGAAAAGTGTTTAGCAAAAATTAAGGCAAAATTTATCCAATTTTAACTGCTCCAAGAAAACCCAACAAACAACAAATGTAGATATGAATTAGGAGAAGAAAGAAGATCACAAAAAATATCCCAATTCGAAAAACTAAAAATATGAAATTGATTTACTTGATAATCATGCAAACCCAATTCGAAAACCAATCAATTAAGTAATCATGCAAACCCAACCTGGACGTCCACAGGAACCAGCGTCCAGTTACTAGGCGGGCAGCGTCCGAAACCTGGCTCATCTCCAGGTGAGCGCCCAAGTGAAACGTGAACCCAAAGAAGCGTTTTCTTATAACGCAATTCCATATGGACGTCCTATGAGACGCTCATTTGGGTTGTGTTTGGGCATACAGACGTTGTCATAAGGGAGCGTTACATCTTACGCTTTCCTTCTAAAGCGTCTCATCAAACGCATTTCTGGTTAAGCGTCCGTGTTTAATAACGCTTCCTTAGCGTAGCGTTTAGCGTAAACGCTTTTGTATGACAACGTGCGACTATACTTTTAGTCGCGAGTAAATATATTCTGGTACTGTAGCTTTAGTCGTGGAAAAACCAAATTTACTCGTCTGTTGCGCTTGATATTGGACGACCAAAGAGTAAATTTAATCTTTACTCTTTGGTATAGTCGCCCGCTGCAGTTGCTCTTAATAGAGGAATGGGAAACTCCACACGAAAATGGTGAGTCATGCTTAAACATCCATGTCATCTACTGTCCCATTTGACGGTCACTTTTGACGATGTGTTTTTCGTGGTATGTGGGATTTTTTTTTAAAGCTCTTTTTTTTTTTGATTCTATTAAAGTGACCCTTGATATAAAGTTATGCTGTTGATTTTAAAAAATTTCTTCCCTCTTAGGCCGATTCTTGTATGCACCTTCATAGTGTTTTTTGCTTCAGATTTGTTCATGATTCATTATCTTGGGTACAAGTACATCAACGGTTTGTCGTGGTCATAAATCAAGTTTTTCTTCGGTAGAAAAATAAATTTAGGACTTCCGGTTTATTCGCTGCACATAACTTTTTTTTGGACAATTCACTGTTTTTATAGGAGCATTTTTTTTTTCAAGAAGAGAATAAATCAAAATTATCGAATTATAATTTCAATTTATCATTCCTTTTTCATCTTAACGTACAAGTGCTACTATTGTAGATCGCTCTTTTTTTCCATGATATATTTATGTTTTGCATCTATCTTTGTAGGTGTGTTTCACATGATATATTTGTTTTTCTTGAAAACCATCGTATAAATGTTTTATAACTAAATTGAAATATTAATGGGTGCACAGAGTTGGATTTCAATTAATGTGTTCTTAACTTATTCATGGGTGTGGAGGTTAACAAAACCTAAGATTTTTTTAAAAAAAACGATATTAAATATGTGGTTGTGAGATCAGTAGTATTATATAGCTTATAATAGTCATAACATCCATTAAGACACATTTCGATACCGATAGGAAATAAGTTCTAATGACTTTTGGGTATCGATATCTTTAGCCTATTTGAAATCCATGTACACCTCGATCCTTGAATGAAAATTTTCTTATTCCTAAATTAAAAATCTTATATTGGTCAAAAAAAATTAAGCATAAAAATGTTATTACAATCTCAACTATCCTAAAAATGAACATAATAGAGAATAAATCATAAATATACATAGTTTTAACAATAAAAATTCCAAACAAATCATCTAGATACAACTCTTAAAAATCGTTTCTAACATGCTTTTCGTTGGGTCCCATGATATTCGGATGAAACCTACAATTTTCTACATCATTACCCTCCACTAAAAATTAAAGGTTTGGATTTTTTTTTGTTGTTGTTTGTCTATAACTATTGTTTTAATAATTATATTTTAATGATATATTTTCAAAACTTTTAAATGATAAATAAGGGAAAACATGGAGAGAGAAAAAGTGGCCGTATTTTTCTTTTTGAAAAACCAAGGTTATATTAAAAGAGAAAATATATACAAAGAGCGGTGCGGCCTATCACAATAAGAAAGAAACAACCTACCCCTTAATTATCCTGGTCAATTTGAGGACGACCAAAAACCAATTTGGGGCGACTAATAAAACAAAATAAGGTCATTGTGAAGTAATATCAATACATCTCTTATCCATATATTTTCTATAATGGTTAATCTACCCTTGCTTAATTAGTGTTAATATTGATTAATTAGGTAATTAATTTGGAATTAGTTAGTGTTAGACGATGATTTTGAGTTATAGTTTTGGAATAGAAATTAAGAGTTTTAGATTGATTTAGTTGAGTTATAGTTTTGAATGATCGGTAGGCTCGTGATTTTGATCCCTACCGATTGTACAATCGGTAGTTTAATGGAGTACCATAACTACCGATTATAGGTGTCGCTCCAAAAAATAATTTCTCAAAACTTCCAAGATTTCTAACTCTTCATCTTTCTTCGATGTTGGGGAGTTAAAATGTATTGGAGGTTCATAAATGAGAATAGGTCACCCTCCTTATATAGATTAGAGTCTTAACGGCTTTTTAGAAGAAAAAAAAAAAAGCCGTTGAGGCCTGGTGTAACAAGAGTGTACAGAAAATATGTACACTAAGTTCGAACGAATATTAACAATCGGAAGTTTTTGGATCACCATTATCTACCGATTGTGTTAATCGGTAATTTAACAAATATATTTACTACCGATTGTAATGTGTTGCCCCAAATTGGAAATTGATTACGTGTGTAATGATGACTTTACTCACTTTTCCGCCTATGCTGAATTGTATGCCAAAATATGAAAGAAGTTTGGCAATTTCTTCATAGGTAATCCCAAGAATTACCGTACTATGGAGAAGGATGTGTATGTGTTGTTGCGGACTGTGCATGAGATGATTTATCTCCCTCGTAAAGAAGTTTCTGAGATAATGCTTCAAGACTTAAAGAATGCTTTGGATGAGGATGAAAGGGATAAGCTTAATATCGCATGGCTTCGTCACCGTTTTGAAGTTATTAAAAAAAAACGCTTGCAGGAAGAAGGCATGACTCCTAGTTTGGATAAGGTCACCAAGGATGGACATGAAGTTGAGAGGCTTTCTCGGGAGTTGAAGCTTGCAACTGAGATTTTTGGGAGGTTGGAGAAAGCGTATTCCGAAGGTGCTGAACCGGTTTCCGGGGATTTTTTTTAGATTTTATAGGTTTTCTGAGACATGTGGCTTTTTGTGGTTTTATTTTGGGATTTTGAATATATAGGGATTTTTGAATGATTTACGATGATATATATATATATATTGAAAAAAAATAATGGTTTGCTTGATTAAAAACTGAAATCCTAAGTATGAATGCAAGATGTCACAAACATTTCGGAGGAATTACAAATACTATTTAGAACAGGGAAATAATGTGAGGTGGTGATAGGATGTTTTAAGTGTTGTGAGATTTAAGCCATTTGCCAGGTATGACCACTCCTTTTAGCTTATCGGTATTGAAAAGCTCGTAATAATCGCCGATCAAGGTTTCAATGATGAGATACGAATCTTTTCCAGGAGAGGTTGTAATTTTCTCTACCGTATCTGCACTTAGTAATTTTTTTAAAAAAGATCAGTTTTCAATTCACATCGCCGAGTCAGAATAGGGTTGATGTCTGGGTTAAGTCCCTAAGCACTAATGGGAAGTTGGGGGTTCTGGTTGCAAAGAAGTTGGTTGGATATGACTTACTTGCGTGCGAAACCTTCGGACGTATGATGTCATGTCCTCTTTTGGCAGATGCTTCAATCCAAATTCATTGTGCGACGGAACTCGTCCAATAGGCCATCTTTAGGATTCAGTGGCTTGTTTGAGAGTCTTGGAGGTGTTGGCCCCGGTAAGGAGATACACTTGATCCCCTCTTGTTGCTCAAAGGGTGATATGGCCGCAAGTTTTTCTTTACCTTCCTTCATATTTCTTGATTACGGTTGGTGAGCGCGTAGCTTCGCGTCTGAAAATTCCTGTAACTCTCAGAGTCTTGGTGATAACGATATCGACATCAGTTCTCCATCAATGATTTGATTTTATTGATGGATTTTTCTGAAAGAGCGATACTTTAGACATGGAGAGGATTCTCGTGGACCTCTTCAACCCTCATATGTAGTTCACCCGATTCTATCTTTTCTTTGATGATGCGCTTTAGACCATTGCATTCATTAGTCGGATGATAGATTGAATCGATGATAATAACAATATTTTGGATCTGTCATTTCCAAAGGAGTTGGTGGTCGGCGCACAAGTAAAAACTTGATGCTTCCTTTTCATACCCATACTTCTAACAATCTGAGGATTTCTTCAATAAAAAGTGGAAGATATGAGATAGTTAGATCTGCCTTAAGCTGCTGTGATTGGAGCGCAGTTCTGGCTAAGCCTTGTTCTTGAACTGGTGCTGACACTGTTGCCGGGGTCAACTCGGTGCGCTTAGCTTGTGACACTGATTGAGGTGATGCCTTTCTTTTGGTTCCTTTATCAGTGACAACACCCATAGGGTAGGGTGTTGGGTAGAAAATTGCTTGTTCACCATACATCTACTCTGACGAGTGTTTCCATGGATTTCTTCTCTTGCAGGTTTCGTTATCTTCACCGGGGCAAGAGTAGTTGTCGTCAATCGTTGAGCGGCCTCCTTGGGTTCAGAGATAGTTTGTAAATACCAATTTTCCAACAAGGCTTTGCAGACTGGCGTCATACTCTCGTTGTAGTGATGTTGATTGCAATGATATAAATACGGCAGGACTTCCTTTCGGACTTGAGGAAATTGTCTTGAGTCTTCAGGGAAGAGAAACTAAGTTGATGGCTCTTTTCTGGTTCTCGTTCAGCGGAGGAGTAGACTCTGTCTGTTGGTTCCGCTAATAACTGGTTTGTAAGAATTTTCAAAAGTGAGAACAACTCGTTCTGGATCTTGATAATATCAACTTGATGTATTAAGATATCATTTAGGATTTGCTTCAGATCGACTGTAGTGGTTGGGTACTGAGCATACACGGCTTCATAAGGGATTTGATTGGGTGAGATGAATTCTGGAGTAATAGAAGGGACCTCATTGGGACTGAAAGTATTGGGATTAAGATTCAATGCTTCTAAACTCCCCATAAGGTAAAATTTCTTGAAAATTGAAGAATGGATTTTTAGATGGTTGAAGAATTGGATTCGTGACAGAGAGATTGATCTCCCATTGTGGTTGTCAATTGTTAGTACAAAAAAATTGATTCTAGGCAAAATTATGTACTATAGAAGTACTTTCTTTAGATTCGGAAATCAAAATCGTGCAGGGCAATCCTAAACCACAATCGTAGCCGTTCCGCGCTGCTTCGGTCACAAGGAGAGAAAATGGGTTAATCTTAGGGTAAGGAAGCAAAGAAAGTTGAAAGAATTTGTATGATGAACTGTGTATAGAGTTGTAGAACTATTGAGAAAAAATACAGAGCTTATGAGAATTGTAAGCTTGTTGTGTTTTCAGAATGGGCTAAGTAGCTTATTTATGGTAATTTGGAACACACATATTTTCCTTGTAAAGTAGTGGAGGTAGTAAAGAGATGGATAATGGTGTAACCGCCCATTATCCTTGGAAGTTTCTGGAAAACCATGATTCCATTATCTCCTCTATTTCTACAACCGTCGATCATGGGGTGTTACCACCAGAAAAAAACCCCATGAAGAATCCCTTCATGTAATATGATTTGATTTTTCGTAGGAATTGGTGGAGTCATGAACTCAGGATGATGCTAGCACAAGCAAGAGCAAAAAGATACTCAAAAGTAGGAAGAGTGAAAAACTAGCACTAGCACTAGCACTAGCGCTGCCAGTCTGCAGCGTTGTTGGCGTTGGTGTTAGAGCTAGCACGGCTAGGGCATGTTTGGTGCATAAGCATATTGGCTTTGCTGACTTTCTATGATGCATAAGAATATTTAAATAACGAGGATTTAATTGAGTATAGATCTGAAATTTCTATGGTTTATATATATGCAAAAGAGTTACATGGCTAATTTAGCCAGAAGCTGAATATCCCTTCTCGATTTTCTTACAGAATGTAGGATAGAAGTAGT
This sequence comes from Papaver californicum, assembly GCA_023531435.1. NCBI lineage: Eukaryota > Viridiplantae > Streptophyta > Magnoliopsida > Ranunculales > Papaveraceae > Papaver > Papaver californicum. The sequence goes on from JAJJMC010029246.1 coordinate 9,734, forward strand.
ATTCATAATCCGATGCTTGAACAAAAACTTATACATCTATTGCATTCTTATGCATATAGGAAAAAACGATGACAGAGCTTCAAGGCTATTTTAACCAAGAGCTGAGTGTCCCTTCTCAATTTTCTTGCAGAAGGAAAAATCGATATTATAATTTTCTTCTTTATCAAAAACTCACCGTCAACACCTATATAGCTTTATATATAAGATTACATATGAATCTATTTGATTAAAGTACCACAGCTGTGCTTAGATTCAAATTCAAAATTGTGCCAGACACAACTTCGTAGCTTCTACTAGCTAAACCTTGCCTCAACCACATTAATCCTTGCTTGAAGAGAAAACTAATGTGAATGGGTGAAAAGAAATCAATTTAGGGTATTCGAAACGCTTGAAAATAAGTTTGCAACATTTATAAGCGTCTCAAATGATCAAAGAATACTTTCAAACCTTAATTATCAAAGGAGACGCTAGATTTAAAATGTTACAAAATATTATAGCATAATACTTGAGCGTCTTAGTATAACCATAGCACATGTGCGTCTTAGTCTCAAAGACTAAGCAAGTGCGCCTTTGTCTCAAAGACAAGACTAATGTGTCTTAGTCTCAAAGACTAAGCATGTGCGTCTTTGTCTCAAAGAAAAGACTAATGCGTCTTAGTCTTGCTGCTGACCATATGCCTCTTTGTCTCTAAGACCAAACTCAGACGTTTTACATTTTTTGCCCTAACCTAATACGCCTTAGTTCAGAAACAAAACTCATGCATCTTAGCTTTTTTTCAAACTAGGCGTTTTACTCTTTTGCCTTAAACTAATGCGCCTTAGTTCAAAAACAAAACTTGTGCGTTTTTGTTCCAAAGGAAAAACTCGTGCGTCTTTGTTCCGAAGGGCAAAACTCGTGTGTCTTAGTACAATAGTCAAATACTAAGGCGTCTTACCCTATTTTCCTAATACTAATGCGGCTTAGTACAACTCCTTTCAACTAAGGGGGCTTAGTGCAACTCCTTTCAACTAAGGAGGCTTAATACAATTCCTTTCAACTAAGAAGGCTTAGTATTAATCCTTTCAACTAAAGAGTCTTAGTGTTAGCCCTAAAAACTAAGGCGGGTTAGTATAGTTCAAACCTAATCCGACCTATGCATTAGCCTAATATTCATCAACCTTAGAATTAACTTCTAATGCTTCCTTATTTGGGTTTGCTTCACATATACAAGCTTCAAAACCCTAACTTGCATATCAAAGGCCATACTAGGCCTCATTCACATATGTGGCCTCACACTCATAAATTTATGGCTTCACATACATTTTCTCATGCTCAGCAGCATACATATATTTCTGCAAAATAAGCATGTAAATGCAAATTGACCTAGTTGAACATAATGTTCCTTATAAATAAAATAACTACATATTTTATTTTATTTTAGTCTGTTAAGATTTATCATCCTAGTCAGGCAAGACAGGTCTTCCGTCAAAAGACTAAGCAAGTCTCATTCGACTTAATACTATTAGTAGTACTTAATACTACTGTTTATGGGGAAAAACGAATTAAAGGGTAATTTAAGAAACAGTGGGGTGAGCAGGTAATAATTCATCAATCCTTAAAAATTTGTACCCTTCAAGTACTTTGTTTAGATTCGAGAGATCAATCTGTACAATCCTGGCCTAAACCAAACAATGGCCATTCCAGTCTTACTTCAGTCACAAAGGAGAAGGAGAAGGGTTGGTCTTAAGGAGGAAAGCGAGAGAATGATTGAGGTCAGAGTATCAGACCCTGTGGGATGTGGTTGTTGTGAATAACTATGAATAATTCTCTGTATGAGAAGGTTGAATGATCGAGTTGTTCGATGTTGTTTTGTATTAGACTTGTCTCAGACTTGTTGTGTCCTCCAATGCAGACTTGTTGTCATCAATAAATTGAGAAATCTATTTTATAGTGATAACTATCTTAACCGTTCATCTGACCTCCTCTCTGAAAGAAAGTCCCGATGGTTGAGTAGTGGTGAATTGGAGAAGGTGAAGAAGATGTGGACAACTGCTCCCCACTCTGTTTGAGGTTGAATGGATGTTTGCTCAACCTACCACCTCCCTACTCAACTGCTGCTCAAACTTTCCATAGTTTTATCTGTAGTGGGAGCATTGTTGCACCATGTAATGCAGAACGCCAGACAATTATCCTAATGAATATCCCCCCATTTGTGACAATTGATTGTCTCGTGTAATTTTTGTAGTATTAAACATTAATGATATTATTGAGTTGAATGAGACTTGCTTAGTCTTTTGACTAAAGACCTTTCTTTATTGACTAGCCTTATGAGTCTAGCAGACTAAAATAAAATCAATATGTATTTATTTGTGTATAAGGAACAATATGTTCAACTTAGTCAATTTTGTATTGACATGCTTATTTTGTAGAAATAAGTGTATGTTGTTGAGCATGAGAAAAATATATGTGTGAGGCCACACATGGAAATATATGTTTAAGGCCTAGTATAACCTTTAATAAGCAAATTAGGGTTTTGAAGCTTGTATGTGTGAAGCAAACCCAAATAAGCAAATATTAGAAGCTAATGTTAAGGTTCTTTAGTTGAAGGATTTACTGAGCCTCTTTAGCTAAAAGGAGTGTACTATACTACACGAGTTTTGCTTATGAAGCAAAATAGACGAGCTTGCCCATTAGAGCTAAGATGCACAAGTTCGTCATTTAGCCAAGACACACAAGTTCGGGGCAAAAGAGTAAAAACACATAACTTTGGTCGAAAAGGCAGAACATACACATTTTTTTTCACTAAAACACACAAGTTGAGGGAAAAAAGGGTAAGACACTTTGTTCAAACAAGAGAGGCATGACACACGAGTTTGTTCTTGGAGCAAAGACGCACAAGCTTGCTTCTTTTACCTAAGAAGCACAAGTTAAGGGTAAAAAAGGTAATCGTTTTGTTCAAACAAGAGAGGCTTTGACGCACGAGTTTGCTCTTGGAGCAAAGATGCTCGAGCTTACTTCTTTTACCTAAGAAGCACAAGTTCATGGTAAAAGGGTCAAAACGCGTAGTTTGAATAAGAGCTGAGACGTTCACGTTTTTACTCTTTCTACTAAGGCTCACACGTTGAGGGAGAAAGAGTAAATCGCTAAGTTTTGGTCGTTGAGGCAAGCCATTCATGTTTCACTCTTTGAACTAAGGCTCACATATTAAGGGTAAAAGAGTAAATCGCCTTGTTTGGACAAGAGAGGTAAGACGCACACGTTTTACTCTTTGAACTAAGGCTCACAAGTTGAGGGCAAAAGAGTAAAACGCCTTAGCTTGGTTCTTTGAGACGAAGACGCACATGTTTTGAATCCTAAGAAGGACAAGCTTTGTATCCTAAGAAGAACAATATTTGTCTCACCTAAGATGGACAAGGTGAGGGGGCATCATCCCCCTGGACTTGGACGGACAAGAGATTTCTTGTGAAATTTCGTTGTCAGAAAATTCAGATTTAGAGTTTTCACTGAAAATGCTGTAAAATCTTCATACGGAGTCCGTTTTCGATGATATACACTAAAATTTTGATTCCCATAACACCCTCCACCTCCCTACTCACAAGGATTTGAGTTTTGAGTTCATTAAAGGCCTCAAAAAGATAAAACGTACAAAAGTCAAGAGAAATTTAGGAATTTTTCAGCTGCGACTTAGTTGAATGTTTTATCATATCTCTTAGACCGTTTGTCCGATTGATGTGATTTTTTAGTATGTTGTAGAGGGAATTCGTACGAAGAGTTTGGTATATAAAGAATCCCTTTATTCATTACTAATTTCTCCCAGCTCACGACTTTGTACAGGGAAGTGCAGAATTACGCCTGACAAGCTTGGTGTAAAAACGCCTCTTAGGCCTTTTGGACCATTTGCTTGCATCTTGGATAGATAATGAATCTCCATGTCATTAATTCACTTGTAGAATTATAGAATATCTGGAATGGGATAGTAATTATCAGTGTTATTCTGATGATTTCGTATAGTAATGAATGTTGATTCATTCCGTAATTTTAATCGTATATGTAGTTGGCCATACATATAGACAGAGGACAGGGGTGGACACCTGAGAGGGGACAAGGATAAGCACCTGCCTAAAATACTCTTTACATAATTTTAAGGTTTGATATTTCTCAGACTCGAGTCTTGAGAGATAATTTTACTATTTTATCCTTGTCAAAAAACCACCATCTACAACTACAAAAAATTACATGAGACATCAAATGTCACAAATGGGGGGATATTTACTAAGTTATTGGTCTGGCGGTCTACGACACGTGGTGCAACAATATAACCACTACAGAGAAAACTCTAGAAAGTTTGATCAGCATTTGAGTAGAGGAGTGGTAAGTTGAGCAACCGTCAATTCAACCTTAATCGAAGTGGGAGAAGCTGTCAACACTTAATCCACCTTCTCTACTTCACCACTACTCAACTATCGACACTTTCTTCCAAAGAAGAAGTCAGGTGAACGATTACAATAGCTATGACTATAAAATAGATTTCTCAATCTATTGAACACACGACAATTCCAAGTCAAATATAATACGTAACAATTCAAATCGAACAACTTGATCATTCAACTTTCTCACGCAAAGGATTGATCATAGTTATTTACACTAATTACATCCCACAATTTGATACCTTGAGACCAACCCTTCTCCTTCTCCTTTGTGACTGAAGCAAGACTGGAACGACTATTGCTTGGTTTAGGCCAGGATTGTACAGATTGATCTCTCGAATCTAAACAAAGTACTTCAACGGTACAAATGTTTAAGGATTGACGAATTATTACCTGCTCACCTCACTTTTCCTAAATTACCCTTTAATTCGTTTTTCCCCATAAACACCTACCAATCAAGCTCAAAATCATATAGTCTTTGCAAATAAATGAATATTGTTTCTTAGGGATGAGTTTAAAGAAATAAACATTGAATCTCCAGTCTATTTTCTCCTTATAATGGAATCATTGTAAAATAAGCATAAGATCATATTTTATAATTGGCCAACAGGCTTTGTAGAACTCTATGGTCATACTGTCGGGGTCGGAAGCTTGGAGCTAAAGTTCTCTGTGATACCATAAAAGAATTTCTCATCAAAAACCCTCTCAAACCAAACTTTGTTTCGGTCACCAATTTGAGAAACATTCATACAGAAAAAGCTACGTAAAGAACTATACTCAGATTTGTACATCGAAGAATAATAATCTTTAAGTTCTTCTTGATTACATCTTGATTTTATATATCTACACCATCAACTTCCAAAAAATTTATCGCATTTTTTTTTTCTTGGCATTAGTAATCTTATGGAAATAGTGTGTTTTCTTGTCACCGTCAGTGAAACCTTTCACTTTTTCCCTTTGATAAAGTATCCGAGATCGATCAACTTTCATTTACTTTATCTTCAACTCATCTCTAATCCTTTCTTCGATATGAACAAAATCAAGTGGGCGAGTAGCTTGTTCTAAAGAGTTCAATCTACCATGTAAAGACCACTCTTCTCTCTTAGTACCACCGAGAGTTGTAAATCTCTAATTCTTCAAAAATAAATATAAATTTTGTAACTTCTTGAAGAAAACAAAGCTAGGAACCCCTGTAGAAAACATCAAATTCTACCAATACTCAACATTCTTGAAGAAATCCCTGTAAGACATCTAATGATTCTCGATCTTTAAAAAAGATTTAGTGTTTACCTCAGGGAAAAGCTCCAGCATCAGAGGATTGTGATATGAAATAGTATGAAGCAAAGCAGTCTGATTTTCTCTGTGGAACTTATAATTGAAAGAAGTATAATGGGAGAATCTATGTAAGAAGATTATATCCTTTAGAGCTACCTATTTGTCACATGCGTTTAGGACGTGGATATTCCAATTGAGAAACTTAGACATTAGCCAAACTTGGATCCTTGAAGGTGAGTTCCTCATCAACAAGCAATAAGTCAAGGTTAACCTCGGCAGTTGAATAACTGTCACTGATTTTTTTACCAGATATTTTGTAACATATCTCAACTACTATCTAAGAAGTTAAGATGATTACACCATTATGATCAATTTTCAAGTTTTGTAAGTCTCAATACGAACTACGATTTGATCTTCCATGACTGTGAATAAGTTACATGAATCATCATATGAATTACTAGGAGACATGAGGTCTTCATCTTCTTGTCCATCATCCTATGAGTTAGCAACATATTAAATAGTCTTATCATGTGGAATATTGATAGATGAAGTTGGATCATCCTCTTATCGTCCACCTTCTGTGACGGACTGGAAAATTTCGCATGCAACGTCTCGCTGAGTAGGCCAGAACTCCCCGATATGCCACTATGATGCAGTAACAGGGTCGTAAGGTTCCAAGGCTTACCAGGAAAATGCACGTCGATTTGTTTTTCCAAACATGCTTTGCAAGCATGATACTCTTAACGTAGTTCACAACCGTTCTAACTTACCCTTGTTCTGTGAAGGGTGCAATGCCATAAAGGATAACGGTGATGCATCCTGCATGCATCACAGACTTATGGGTGTTGTCCAAGCAAATGACAATGCCTTGGAATAACGCATAGGCCATTGCAGACCTGTTTTTCATTTCTTTGCTTTGCTTCGACAATGAGCTGGAATCATGCACTTATCGTACTCGTACCAAAGGTGTATCATCCAGGCTTATGCCATTCCTGCCTTGCATCATTGCCATGATGCAAGTAAACCTACGCAAGCTCCCCTAACTTTCAAATTTGATTAGCTTCCTTTCATGGCCATGCCTTGGTGCATGGGAATATTGTATAACGTGATAGGAAATATGAACATCCAGTGAATGGATTGAAACTACCTCATAAAATATTGTTGCAATCATCTCTTGTATTGGATGCCAAGCCATATGGTATGAGCAACAAGGTGTCGGACCGCATCACGGCTGCCTACGTACCCAACCCGCACCACGAATGGATAAAACATAGACCATAGTTCATCCGCGTTGGGACTAGCAACCAAAACCAACTCGTATTACGAGGCCACAGGCCAAGCAAAGCTAGTCCGTATAGGCCAAGGATTTTCGCAAGATATGCATATGATTGTGCATAAATGATGCCACTTGGTTCGCAACTATGCATTCCCTTGTATGGGACATGCAAATTAGTGCAACGCTGACTGATGTGTGTCGCAGGACGTCAAAATTATTATTGACTTTCTCACTACTTATGATTTATTATGAAGCAGGGTAAGAAAGGATCATTCCCACAAAGAGGTCTGGGTTGTTATTCGATTTCGATATCTTATGTAAACGGGGGGATTTTTCAGATTTAATAAAAACAAATTAAACAAATTAAGAAAACTAAGAAATTGTAGAAAATAATCAAAGAGTTGAGAATATTGTTCAAGGTTTCGTTTTTCACAAACATGTTCTTGTACTAATTATTAGAATTGATATTTAATCTCTTTTTATCAAAAGCCCTAGAATATCTTGATCGCAAGAATATCCCGCAAATTTCCTCAAATCATCAACAAACACATTAAAAGATGCGAATATGAATTCTATTATAGAGAACAATCCAACGTGGAAAGCGCACTAATCAAGTTTAATTCCCCAAACACATTAAGATTCATGAAATCAGGCTAATCAATTCAATTGAAAGTGGAAAGCGCAGAAATTCAATTTAACAAAGGTCATGATCCACTTGTGATTACTAGGATATATCACTACAAGCAATAACCACAACTATACTACTTGTATTCAAGGAGTATCACTTTTGCGTATAATAAACCCTAAATTAGCTATAGATATGAATGTGAGCTCAATCAATTGGCCACTCGACGAAGCAAACAATCAATCAATTGGATATTTATAGTGAAACATGAACGTTAATATTGAGACAAAACTAATTTATTAAACCAAAAACCATGTTTGAGAAGTTCAACTATTCCCTAACCAACAAAAGAAAATTAGCTACTCATAATAATTGGAGTTCACAAAATTGAATAGAAGAAACAAATTACAAACCCTAGACGTCGAGAAATCTTCCCCACGCAAACCTACAAAAAGAAGTAGAAGAGGTGAGAAGAGAACTAGGTAAAAACCTAGATATCTCCCTCTCTTGTTGAAGTTGCTCTTATATAACATTCTCTCTAGTAGAATCCCTCTTCTACCTCTTGAAATAGAACTCTTTCCTAATCAAACCCTAAGTCTTCAATTTCCAAAAATATACCGAGCCCAAACAAACTCTTAATCAAAATCAGATTTAAAGGAAGCCCACGAGTTAATGAGCCCAAATAGAACTCCATTCAAACTGTCCAATCAGCCAAGCCTTGTCAGTTTCACAAAACTGACGAGGCAAACTTCAACCCGGTCACGGCTACCGGCATTGTGCCGCGCACCTAATATGCAATTCCGGTTGTAATTCAGTCATGAAAATTTGGTGAAGTCTATCATCCAATTCATTTCCTTCCCTGCAATTAATACAATCCAACACAAACCCATTTATTCTAATCATTTCTAAACTTTACTACAACCATTAAATATTCAATTTCAGTCGCGGTACACAATTTCAATCACCAATAGCACCACATATTCTCCATTACCATCTTGTTCAATTCATAGGAGCTAGTGTCAGTTCATCGCAACTCCACGGCTTCTCGACTCTTATTTCACTGTCACACCTACAGAACCTCGCTGCAACTGTCAAACCCACAAATCCATCAGTTCAACCAAACACATACCACAAAAACAGCTCTTCCTTCTCTTCTAAGTTCTAACCCATGGCAGACAACTCCTCGACTGAAAGCAATGGCAGAACCACTTTCACTTTCTCAAACCCACTTCAACTGAACCTCTCTTGCGATTTCGAGCAACAGACTCATCTTCTAACCAAAACCCCATCGACAATTTTTTCTTCTTGTCTTGTTTTAACCTCAACTCAACAGCGCCAACACCAAAACCCATCTATTCAAATTCATCTCCATGGTTTCAAAGCATCAAAAACCCTCTCTTGGACTCGACCAATCTGTTTTCTTTCTGTTGCTCAAATTCCCAATTAACCCATCAGCCTCCTCTCCTTAATACATCAACAATTCGAAACCCACCATCAGTTTCTTCACAGCAACACCTTTAAAACAGCACCACCACCATCTTTTCTTTCTTCAATCTCAGCAACGAGAAGAACCCTTCATCTCTTATTCTCTTTTCTTGAGATCTACATCTCGAATGGCAGTGACAAAACCCATTTTCCTTCTCAATCTTCTCCACAACTCTCATTTCACCACCTGAAAACCCATCTGCTTTCGACTTTGCTTTTAGGTTAGAAAATAAAGCTGAGTTTAGGTACCCAGTCGGTGGATAGGGGCAGCCCTGAATATGACTCCCTATAGCACATCTTAATAAAACAACAGGCCTCCCCCTAGTAATTCTCTGTTTTTGATGTATTAAAGACTTGTGTGCTTCTATGCTTTGATTCCGCCAATATCCAAAGTTGCCGAGCGATGCCTTGAGCCTCTAATTCTCTTCTTTTACTTCATGTGACTCCAAAAAACCTATAAAACTCAAAACAAACGTAAAATACAAAAATACAAGAGAAATAACTAAGAAAAGCATAAGAAATTGATATTCAAATAATGTATTTTAGGCTCCTATCACTGACCCTTCATTCATTATGCATCAAAATGATTTATTCTCGTTATGCAACACCGCAACAATGATGCTTACACATCATGAAGCTTCATCGGCTAGATAACACGGTGTAATGATGCTTTCACATATTATATGCTTACATCGAGTATGCGATATAACATAATGATGATTTCGCATCATTTATGCACCATCGGCTAAGCTACACCACATGAAGTATGTATCTCCGCTTATGCACCTTCAACCAACACTCCTTCCTTATATATGTCTTATTGACATTTCTACAAATAAGGATTTGGGAAATCAGTGACATGGGCCAAGTACCACCAGTTTTACGCGATAAAGAATTGCAAATAAATGCATCATTCGGCTTTGTGATGCATATACAACTATCGGCCAATGCCTAACTTGCGAAATGCACCATATTGATGCATTCTTGATAGGGAACGTAACAAAATAATGCTTTCGCATCATATATGCTCTCTCGAGCATGCAACATAGGCAAGATGATGCTTCTTGGCCTATATGCATTTCCAACCAACACCTTGATAAACACATTTTTGTGTCAAAATTATTCTTAATTACCTATTTTCTTAGTGCTTAATGTATACTTATTGTGTGGTTTTATGTGTTTGTAAGTGTTTTTGGAAATAAACATTTGTGGAAAAATGGCTCGAAAAAGTGATAAAGGCACCCCGGGAAAAATTACTAAAGATACCCATCATATAGATTTGGGGCACCCTTCCTTTTGTTTTAAAATCCAAAATTGGCGGGAAGAACATCTCCTACGCGTGAAAGTTTCTGAATTATGTGGAACCGAGTTTAAAGGGATTTAAAATGAGATTTTGTTATATCTAAATGGAGAAACAATCAAAACAAGTCTAAACACGTCACAAGGAGTGCTTCTTGCCAGAAAACAAGCTGATAAAACCCATTTGTAATCGTAAAACATAATCGTATAAGGATTGGGATTTACACGAGTTCAATTCTGTTTTGGATAGAGTATGGGTCCTTATCTATTCCGGAAGGTTAGTTAGGGTTTCCTGAACCTATAAATATCAAAGATATCGAAGAGAAAAGGATCTGGGGTCAGGGAGAAAAATTCAGGAAAAAAAAATTCTCGTGAAGAAGAAGAAGAAGACCAACAGATCACACACTAAGACTGTTGTTATTACCGTTACCTATTCCTTCTTCTCCACTTCACCCAGAATCAGTCGTATACTGGGAAGTAGCTTTTAATCATTTACCACCACACACACACAATTTGTAGCGCTTATATCTGTATCAAATAAACTGTGTCAATCTGTTTTTTTTCTTCTTCTTGTAAACACTTTTAGCCATGAACAATTATTTTGAGAGAGTGTTTGATATGAGGATCTAAACCCCATTGTTGAGGCGATGGAGGAAAACATTTTTCCAATAATAAAATGGTATATTTCTTATTTAATTAATTTTACAATTATTTTTATGATTTTTGCATAAAATTGATTATATGATTTTTACTAACTAGTTGTGATTTTGTTTGATGGTTCATGCCTAGTCTAGAGCTGTTGATGTTCTATGCTTCTGATTTATAACTATTATTTTGAAAATCTTCTTACTGGCAATATTTTAGACTCAAATTGAATGTGTGAGTTGCATGATTATTGTTATTAATTGAATCACTTAAAATTGGTTAATGGTGGAACCCTTAGTCTCAGTTTTCTCTATATTCTTGAATCAACTTTTAATTGAGTTCTTTTTATTTTAGTATTTAAATTAAGTTTAAAAAAAATCTTTACAAGTCCCAGCGAACACAATTTTTACCACTTTTCTGAAACGATCACACCCCATCCCTATATGTGTCTTATTTGCAATTCTACACTTGGAATTTTGGGAGTTGTTGGCCATGGACCGAGTCCCTCCATTTTCTTCAACCTGATGCATGCTAGATAACATATTATTCAGTAGGCAACATATCACAATGTTGATCCATTTTGTAAGCAACACGCATAATGATGTTGTAGCATCATTTATGCTTCCTACGATAAGCACCATAGAGAAATGTTGCATCTCTTGGTAAGGGACAAGCATAATGATGTTGTAGCATCATTGATGCCAAGCTAATGCATCACTTGCACCAATTGTGCATTGTAAGTTATAGGTGATTCATTTCTCCAAGAAATGCATCACAGAGTATGCGACATTTCCAAATGGTAACTCCGGGACAATATGCATCACTTTTGCGAAGTGTGCATCACCACTTTGAGATGATGCATCATTAAGATCAATGATGTATCCAGAGTTTGCAACACAAAAAAACGATGCATCAGTACCACGATACATCCTAAAGTAAGCTTCTTGATATGAAGCTTTATCCCATTTAATGACGCATCCGAGAGTATGCGTCGTACGGAAAATGAGGGTGTTACACCTTCTTTAGAAGAAAGACAAACAAATTTTGTTGTTGATAATGGTATGTTAGGGATAATGGGATCACTACTCGACCACCAGCTCCTTGAATACCATCATCCACAATGAAACTTTCAAGCGCCTGAGCCTTCTTACCATGAGAGGTGGAGTCTTCCTCTCCTTTTCTATTCTCTCCAGTAGAAAAAAAAAAGCTAAGTCCTGGAAAAGTTAATAGTCTGTCATCAATGGTCAAAACGAGTCTTTTAATCTCGGCGTGACGAGATTTGACAGGGAAACTCACCGAGACAACCGAGATTCCATCGAGATGCGGCTGAGATCACAACGAGGCAAGCTTAACATAAGGAAAATTAGTAATAAAAATCATATTCAACCCTAACGAACTCGATTTTTTTTTACTTTTCTTAAAAATTGGTAAAGTTTCTTTATATATATACAAGCTTAACATATGTGAAGTGTACAAAATGCTTGGCACATAATTTACGGGTATAAAATTTAAAAATAAAAACTCTGATTTCATCGAGAATTGTCTCGGTGCCTCAGTCCTGTCCGAGACAAGACCGGGACCCGAGATTCATTACATTGGTCTGAACCTCACCTTCGATGGAACTAGAGCTATTTACCATTATTTGCAACTCATGAAAGTCATCTTATAGCATGAGACATGGATTGTTACTCCGTCCATGACAAGCTTCTTTGGTCTCCATAAGTCGATTTAATCTCCGATTCTTACCTCAAATGATGAAGATTGTGAATCAATCACATCAAGTTCAATAAAGGAATCCTATTGTTGTTGTTTCTTAAAAATTCTTTGACTACCCTATTCCACCTGACAAAACCTTCAACTCTAACCAATCCCCAATTAGAGACCCTCGAAATAATATTAAATTAAAAATTATCTCTTGATGGAACAACTTGAATGGTCTTTCGTAATGTTAGTAACCTGCAGAACTTGCTTCAACTCTTTGTAAAGATCATCCCAGAAGTAACAGTTGTCACCACTATGTATGCATACAACATAGGATTCATCTTCATCTCCTCTCCCCACTCTAGATATTCCTAAGTATTTACCACTATCATTGACCTTGATCTCACACAAGAATAGAGCATGACCATCTCTTCTAGAAGAAGAATAAGAAGAACACCTAGCTTCATCCACAATTTCAGTCAATCAGCGAGCTATCTTCGTCAAAACATGAAGCCAAAATCTGAAACCAACTCTCTTCTTTTCCTCCGATCTAACTCCCTTCATATTTCCAATCGTTTTCATAGAAACAAAAAAAATCTTCTTCTTAAAAGGAGGTTTTGCTCTTTTTCTTTCTTTCTCATTTCTCCAAAAATAAGTATTCTCAAAATGGTTGTATTAGTTACACTACTTAATCTTTATCAAACATGTCAATATTTTTACAATATAAAATAAATGACTACAAAATTTATAATTGTATATAAATTCGTATATATCTCTTAAAAAATTATGGTATATTTAACATCTTATTAGATGATCATTGCATTTGGACGTGAAAAAATTTAATAATGAAAATCAAATTTATTAACAAAAGTTAACTTTTTCAAATCAATGAACTACTCATTAAAAATAGAAAATATACGCAATTTCAAGGCGTGTACCCAAAAATTTATTCTAACAGTTATAAACAATTATATAAATAAATATATTTTTATTTTTATTTTTATTTTTATTTGAAGCATACTAAATCGTTATGAAGAAACTAAACACCTTGACTCCAAGTTATTCCTCAATTTCACAAGAGCGAATATTTGAAAAATCCGAGGTTCAAAATTTCATACAATAGTCCTCTTGATCCAATAATTACGGACCAATTTTTAATAATTATTTTGTTAATCGGAACATATCCGTTGGAAATTAGAAATATTAAATAACTCAATTTCTGGTCTTGATCGTAACGTGTCATTAATCTATTAAATAAAAACCTATCATAACTTTGTCTAACATTTATAACCGTTGAAAACGAAAATCGAACGGTTAATAATAACATTCATAAAACAGTTAAAGACTTAGTAGACACAGTTTTCCAATTTATTATCAAGAAGTTAGATAAAGCCTGCATAATTCTACTATTGTTAGAAGGGGACCATTAACACTGTTTTTGAAGTCTCGGGTGGTCCAATTATAGAACTCATCACATCCCTAGAATACTTAGAACCGGAAATGAAACTGGATCCTCCTTACGATCAAAGAACTAGAAGGTCCAGGACCAAGTGACTAACAATGCCCAAATGAAAATAGTTATTGTTTCAGCTTCATCGGCAATACATACAAAAATAAACACCTGCAGTACATTTTTCCGCGTTACTGTCCGACATATTTAAGATTTTATCTACCTTGTTCCCTCAAAAAGTGAGGCATTTATTTATACTACTAACAAGTATAATACTCCCTTCATTTTTAAAGAATAATTTGGTTATTAAATATAAATATGTTAAAAAGATAGTTACTTTTTATAAAAAGAAAGTTAAATATTTTAAAATTATTTTTTTGTTTTAAAATGATAGGTTTGGTTGCTAAATATAGGAATGTTAAAAAGATATATTAGTTTCCATAAAAGGAACATCAAATGTTTTAAGATAAATGAATCTTTTTTCTTTTAAGGATAAATTCGGAATAAAAAATAACTTAATTAATTAGCTTTTTTAATTTTTATACAAAACCAAATAAGTCAATTTTTTAAAAACGGAAGGATTACTTCTTAATTATGGTTAAAAACACAAAATGTACTTGTACACCTAAAACCACATTCCTATTTATGGAAATAAGAGATCGGGAAAAAAAAATCACAAAATGGAAATATTGTTTTGCATATCATTATTTGATCAGTTAATTGGTTCAATAACCCATGGATTGGTTTTTTTGGGTCTAGAAGACAAGCAAAGTAAGATACTTTTCTAATACCCATGAATTTAAAAGATACTTTCTTGAAATCCAATTTGGGTATTATGTCCAAAGTTTTATCTACCAGTGTAATATAACGGACCAATATACCCCCATCTTCTTTAATTGTTTTTTTTTGTTTCAACGACCGAGCAATTATGATCTCTCCCACTGCTTTTGTAAACGTATATGTGGCGTCTCATCCGTATGATCTAGCTCTGTTCACAGCACAATATATTAGGGTAGGTGGGCGTGCGGGACAAACTTCCTCTTTTCATCAATGTCAGAAAATCCATTATGTATTGCGGAAAGCATAATAATGTCCAAAATCTGTGTTGCACCAACTTCAAGCTTAACCTTTGCGGAAAGCATAGTTTCAAACCTTGGGTTCGTTCAATCTGTGTTGCACCAACTTCCTTTCTTCATCAATGTCCAAAATCTCTAATGAGGTTTTATTCATTGTTTTACCTATATCGAAAGGTTTTATATGTGTTGTATCTTGTTTCATTAGAGAATTCTTGCTCATGTGGTGTATAAAAAGGTTGGGTTGAGTCACAAAAGAGGTTAGGAAGGTTGGGTCGAGCTCAGAAAGCTAAAAAGAGCGAAAAAAATCAATTCAGAAAAATTACGTGTTGTTGCTGCTGAAGAAGACGGGAAGAACAAAGAAAATGCAACGGTTTCTTCAACCCATCAGCAATGTTTATCTTTAGGTTTGCAACGTTTATCTTCAGCAGCACCGATTTCTTCAACCAATCAGCAACGTTTATCTTCAGCTTTGCAACATTTATCTTCAGCTGTAACGGTTTCTTCAACCAATCAGCTTTGAAACGTTTATCTTCAGCTGCAACGGTTTCTTCAACCAATCAGCAACGTTTATCTTCAGCTTTGCAACATTTATCTTCAGCTTTGCAACATTTATCTTCAGCTGTAACGGTTTCTTCAACCAATCAACAACGTTTATCTTCAACTTCGCAACGTTTATCTTCAGCTTCATTGCAACAGTTAATTTGTAACACTAGAAAAACGTTGCAGATTTCCTGTTTTATTATTTTTAGCTTATTTTCTTCTTCTCAAACACTTTTGAGCCATGTACCAATTTTTTGAAAGTGTTTTGAGCATGATGATACTAGTTTCATACTAGTATAAACATGGATGAAAAAAAATTCAAGTTAGGATGTAACCAGATTCATCATTGTTATTTTCGAATATTTTTTTTCAATTTTATTTTAAACCAGAATGCAACCAGTATCATCCAATTTTATTTTCGAATATCATCCTAGCTATTATTCGAATATTTTTATTTTCTTAGTTTCAATCAGGATGCATCCAGTTTCATCCAAGCTATTTTTTGAATAAATTTTTCTATTTTATTTTAATTCAGGATGCAACCAGTTTCATCCTAGCTATTTCTTTTCGGAAAAAAAACTTTTAAATTTACTATCAACAATGGATCTTGTTTTGAAGATAATTTAAAATCATTTTCAAAAATATAAGTTTTATTAAAATCGGATTATATATTTTGAAAATTATGAATGTTTTTATGATTTATTTTTAAATTTAAGAGATAAAGGATAAAAAAAATTAGAAAATAAAGAACATAATTATCTTATTTTTTTGTGTCCATTTGCAATAGATCCATTTTCCCTTATTTGATATGTTTAAGATCTCATATGCTTTGTCTCCCAGGAAATTTGACCGTATAACAAGTCTAACGTTTAGTGTCAGAAAGAAACTCATGGCAGGGCATCCACAGTAACGTGTGATTTTCTTGACCATCAATATCGTAGAGTCCAGCAACAGATTCAATAGACGTTGTTTAATTACCCAATAAGAAAGTGGTAAACAAAACTAGCGAGACATGTGGTTCGTATTTAAACCACGTGTTTATGTCAAGTTGGACGACTCACACGCCGCGTCTAATGGGTAAGTCTAGTTAACAATTAAAAACAACCTTGCTAATCGATTAAAATTACCAGAGGAACCTAACAGAAGTATTAATTAAATGCTATACAGTACACTATACGTAGACATACGGTAGTAGGACTTTGTAACAAATACTACCAAGTATGATACTAGACGTTAGTGAAAAATATAATTTATTAGTTCAACGAGGGAGAATCAAAAAATGTAAAAATTACAGTAAGGACTTATTTCTACTTTTTTTTTTTCTTTCTTTTCTTTTCTCTCTCTACAAATGTTTCTCAGTTTGGTTGTTCTGGTTGTTGTTATGGTATGATACCTTGAAGATTGATTTTTATGAAGAAGACATTGACCATAAACACTATCAGGTAACAAACAGCTAAGAAAGTTAATTAATTTCTTAGTTGGATTTGTTTCTTTACATTTTGTAATTGTTTTCATTTAAATTCTTTGTATGTTCTCTCTCTAATATCTGAGAGTATCTTCAGAGATCACAGTGACTTAATTAAGATTATGGGTTGTTTAGTCTAAGGCTGATGAACCAAATTTTTTGTTATCTCCTGAAATTGTATGAAATTTAAGAGCTTTGAATTTTCTTCTAAAAAAAATCTGATTTTTTTAGGAAGGACTTATTGTCTTCCTATGATGTTTCTTATATGTTAACAAACAAGTGAAGAAGATGTGCTGGATTTTGGTTTGCAGAGATCTGAGAATTTAAGGAGTGTGGATTTATAAGTGGGATGTCTTGATTAAGATTATTTTTCTTTCTGAATTCTGGTTTCATTTTGGGTTTTTAGAGGAACAAGGGTTTGTCTTTATAATCACTTTACTCATCTCATCAGCTGATTAGAATGTTGAAAACTAGGAAATAGACGGGTTTGGGAGAAATGGGGTTTCAGGTGGGGAGAGATTTACCAAAATTAGGTCACTCGGTTTAGGTGATTTTGAAGAGGATGAAGACATAAGATTAAATTAGGATTTATTTTATTTTTTTGGATATTTGCGGATCCCAAGGAGGGAACCGAGATGGAATACAGTAGAAGGCTAATGGACGAGGAACTCAGGAGACGGGGTGCATGCCCATGGATTCCAGTAACACCTGCAAAACCTATGCCAATAAGACAACCTATGAACTCTAATGGGAGCCAACCAAATTGGATTGATGCTGTTGGAGTTGGTTTTCAAGCTGAGTATTTTCACCAGAATGCTTGTCGTCTTCCTCATAGTAATTTCACTAGAGCTACTACTACTACTACTACTTCTAATGGAGTAATGAATGCATGCTTTAATTCAATGCATTATGTGGATCAAAGTAGAGGAATGAGTACCTGGCCAGAAGCTTTGCTTGGGAATCACAGAACTGCAACCGACATTGTTGACAACCCTTTCCCAGAGACTTCATGTAGTAGTAATGAGTACCTGAGAGCTACTACTACTACTTCTAATGGAGTAATGAATGCATGCTTTAATTCAATGGATTATGTGGATCGAAGTAGAGGAATGAGTACCTGGCAAGAAGCTTTGCTTAGGAATCACAGAACTGCAACCGACATTGTTGACAACCCTTTCCCAGAGACTTCGTGTAGTAGTAATACAGTCGGCTCAGTGTGGGATAATATTGGATTTTCGGAATTATTAGCTCTCAGTGAAACGCCTGCTGGGGCCGCCGCAATTCTCTCGCAAAGAGGTGAAAACATTGCAGTCAGCAGTCCAAACTTTCCCATTTCAAATTCCCATGTTCGTGGTAGCCTGCAATATACAAATAGGCCAATTGCAGATCAGAATTTTGTTGCAAGCTCTAACTTGTCGAACAATCACAGCAACTTCTCACCGCATGTACCTCAGTGTAAGTGACCATAAACCTATCGCTTTCTTTTATTTAATTGTTAACAACTATCATTTTCCATTGATTTCTAAACTTTTAGACTAGGCAAAACTATCATTCATCTGAAATATTATTCATACCTGGACACTGAACAACAAATATGAATCTTGATTGACCTGAACAAGTAATAACATTTTTTGTTGATTCATGTAATAACCGGATGCACTTCTACAGATGGGTCTCCTGTTCCATACCGTCCCACGTTCGACCTTAATTCTCCATCTCAAACATTTGCTGATGCAGTCTCAAATGGTGATATATCTTTACAGTTTTCACCTATTACACCAACTCAGATTAAGGGAGGAGCAGTAAACCAGCATTCTGAAATTGCAAAGCATGTCTCAGTGGAAGTATCAGATTTGGTGAACAATGAAGTAGACCAAGGAAGTAATAATGGTATTGAAATTCAGTGCCAAGATTCACTCTTGCATTCTGTAGTGAACTCACCATCAGCTGCTGCCTCTACATTGCTTAAAGAGAATCAAAGTGCAGACAGGACAGAGGAGCACGGTATTGACCTAAACAAGACACCACAACTGAAGCCTAAACGAAAAAAAGTCAGACCCAGAGTTTTCATTGAAGGCAAAAAACCCAGTAAGACTCCATATCACCGCACCAAGCAGCCTAGTGCGAAAGAAACTCCATCTGTGAAAAGGAAGTGTGTAAGGAAAAATGGCCTTAAATCCTCAAATACCCCCGCAGCCAATATTGAAGAAGAGGTTAATGCAGATCAGGTCATTCTTAAATCTGCCAAAAAGGTTTTGAATTTCGATTTGGTAGAAGTAAGAGATGGAAGCCACGGCAGCACAACGGGTTATCACGAGGGGTTGCTGAGCAGCATTGTGGACAGTTCTTCAAGCAGGTGTAAGGAAAATTCACAATCCCAAACCAATGAGATATGTAGTGGAGTTAATAGTGAAACCAAATTGACAGCGGAACTTCCACAAGGACTGGAAGCTGTGGTAGAAAATTCACCAGCAAGACTTGCATTTGATCTCAACTGTACATCGACTCAGTTTCTGGAAGATTATATCTCAACTGATAAACCAGTTCCAACTACCCCACCACCTACAAGGAAAGAACTAACACGGGAAACTCTGTCTGCCCTTTTGAGTAGCCCTTTAGACACCTGCCTGCACAATGGAGAACAATATCATCCTATCAGGAATCAACATACCCAATCATATCAACGAAATGCTAAAATTTCCATACTTCAGAGCGATATTCGATTCACAAACCAAAATAATTTGATTCAAAGCAACCAAATACAGTTGGAAGGGAGTGACCTGGCGAGGGGATCAAAGAGAGGATACTGTCATACCATTGCCGAGACAGATCTCCAATCACTGAATCCATTAAGGAGCCATGGGAATAGTCTCCATACCTATCACCAGAAGTTAGGAGGACATGGATACCGCAGAAACAGCAGCACTGCCAAGCTACCTTTTTCAGAAATTTACAAGAAAACGAGGATAGAGAGAGACCAGAATGTTGTCAATTCTAGCTTGGATTCTTCGATTGCATCTGTTCTGGAAAATACAAGAAAAGAAAAGGCATGCAAAGAGAATGACGGCAATGCCAATCACATTGCATTCCAAGCCAAAAGCAGAAGTGCCACTCAATTGGGCAATGTCAGTATAAACCACCAGAATGGAGCTGATCATTCAGCACCAAATCTGCAGTTACAAGCGGTCGCAAATCAACAAAACTGCCAACTGCCAGATACTTGGGAAGCATTGCTTTCACAGACCCAAAAACCAAGGTGGGCCAATATTAATGAGCAGTCTGAGAAGACACCATACCTTGGTCAAACTAAGAAGCGGTCTAAAGTACCTACACAGATCTGTGAACTGAGCTCCCTTACTACTACTCTTGATTGCAGTAAAATGCCAGGGACCCCTCAAAAAATGGCCCCAATCCCTGGTGACAGGCTTGGAAACAAGAACTTCTCTAGGCCTCAAGAAGGCAGAGCAGACCTGGCAGTAGATAACCAAGTGAAGAAGCCAAGAAGAGGGCGGCCACCAAAGACACTTGAGAATGGAATTTCAGTCTCCCGCTCCAGAAAAAAGAATGAGAGCCTTCAAAAACGTGAGACGTTTATGTATACTCAACATCGAGTCAATGAGAAGCTAAGAGGTAATTCTGATGGAACTAAATTTCAAGAAGATAATATGTTTTTGACTATCTTTTTTCAATTCCTATAGAAACTAACTGAAGCAACTACTTGAATTTTCCGCTGCAGGTTCATTAGATATGTCATGGCTTTCCATGGATGAGATAATAAATAAGATAGACCGTCTAAATATCAATGATACGAGGAAAGACGTGATGGCACCAGAACAATATGCACTGGTTCCATTTGGAGGAGGGGGGCATATGGTTCCGTATGAAGGTCTGTTTAATGCTATCAAGAAAAAACAGCTGCGGCCCAAAGTCAATCTTGATGCAGAAACTGATAGAGTGTGGAAGCTTCTGATGGGAATAGAAAACAATGATGGTGTTGAGGGGACCACTCAGGATAAAGAAAAATGGTGGGAAGAAGAGAGAAAAGTTTTCCGTGGAAGGGCAGATTCGTTCATTGCCCGTATGCATCTCATCCAAGGTACCAAATAAGTCATAAGTTAATTTTTACTACTTTACAATAATAAGTCATACGTTTAAGTCCATGAAAGGCATAACTTTGGATAGAATAAGCTGGTAACACAGGAACGTTTCAGTGATCTTAAAAGTTGGGACTGTGCCGTTGATGATATAACAAATAAAACACAGTGACAATTCTAGTGAATTGCATGGTACCTGCGAGTAACAATAGGGAAATGAGATGTGCCTGTATTTTTAGAGTTCTAACTCCCCAAACCGTCTGCCTTAACCTTACAACAGAATAAATGAATAGACGGAAACATAAATCGAGGCGACAGAAGAAAAAATATCTGAAAGAGATGAACTGCATATTAGTGCTTTGACAAGACTGAATCCTTGCGACCTTTAGAATAGTTTTGGTACAGAATCTGATTTGAGTGCAAACACAGTGCCTACCTTATGCAAAAACGCTTCAGTAAAATTAAAATAAATCTGAATCAAGAAAGAATGAACAATAACCATGAGCTCCTTACGGAGTACTGAGTGAAAGATTTTACAAGGCAAGGTATGTTCTTTACAGGGGATAGACGCTTCTCGAAATGGAAAGGATCTGTCGTGGATTCAGTAGTTGGAGTCTTTCTAACGCAAAATGTCTCTGACATTCTCTCAAGGTAAGCCTCAAGTTTCTGTGCTATTTAATCAAACTTTTCTGTAAGAAAATCCTCGTAGCGATGATGGTAGGATTATATTTTTTTACTAAAGGCAGAAACTCATTCTACTACTTTACAGCTCTGCCTTCATGTGTCTTGTGGCCCGATTTCCCTTAAAAACGGAAACTAACAACAGTATATGCAACAAGGAAAGAACACAAATTATAGTCGAAGAGCCAGAGGTGTTCTCTGTAGATTCGGATGATAACATCAATTGGCAAGAAAAGATGCAAGAGCATTTATTATCCGAACAAGACTATGTTGACATCCGTGAACTGCAGTTAGAAGAAAGGGAGACAGGACACAGCAGTGAATCATTTGGAAGCTGCGTTCGTGGTTCTTTGAACCCAGGAACAGTGTGTCAGCGTTTTGTAGAAGCCAGAGATAGGAGAGCAGTGGAAGACATAGTTTCATCACAAAACTCAGTAGTTTCCTCTCAGAATTCAATAGACTCAACCGGATTCCAAACAGCCGACGGAAACATTACTGCAAGGATAAGAGGTGAGAGCTTGATAGGTAATGAGGTCGGAAGACAGTTGGAAGATGTGGTTTCATCTCAAGTCTCTGTAGATTCTTCAAGTATTTGTACAGATGACAGATTCAGATCGTACTCTTATTTCAACTCCGGACCAGAGATGGCACCCAGTTGTACATCAAACAGTGTAAGTGAACATCCTTCTTTTACGGAACTTTTGCGGATGGGAGGTACCCCCTTGTTACAAGAGTATTATAGTCAAGAAAGTGGGAGCTTCGCACTAAATCTAAACTCCAAGAGTTGTCACGGTCAATCAGAAGGAAAGCAACTAAAAAAGAAAAGTGTAAGCACGAGCGGAATAGATGGATGGAAAGAGCTATTTTCTGTCTGCCCTTCCACTTCAGTTCCCAAAATGCAATTGCCCAATGCCCCGCAATTCTTGTTGCAGATGACCCCAGAGACAGTAGTACAGGAGATGGAGTCACCAAAGATGCTGGGAACAGAGAGTAGGTTTTCTTTGTCATCAAATGCTCCTCAAATGACAACCGGAATAGATCCGAACTCAATGTGCAAAACAGTAATGCCAATTTCTGAAACTGTAAGTAACCAACAAAAGTTGTCAGCAAATGCTGAAGCTGCACTCACAACCGATACATACCCATTGACAAGCAAGTACTTAGAGCTCCCAGATATAAGTGCAAGACAAGAAACTCTCATTAGAGAGCACCAGGATTCATGGAATAACCTTCTAAAGGTTAGAGACGGCACCTTCCTACATCAAAGCAGTACCACAGAATCTACAAAACCTGTTGAGACACAAGCTCGAATAGGCAGCGTGATGCAGCAATCTCACACAAAATTCGTAAATCTCTCGCACGAGAACTTAGACGCTGAAGGCAGTACATCATTGACAGATAAGCAAACATCTCTGAAAGAGCAAACACGTTCTTCAGGCGGGGTAGTTAGTGGGACCACCATTAGTGCTTCAAAAGCCAAAGGAAAGCCTGACAAGGAAAAGAAGAAAGAATTCCACTGGGATAGTCTGCGAAGGGATGTGTATCAGAAAGGTTTAAAAAGAGAAAAAAGCAACAACACAATGGACTCTCTGGACTGGGAAGCAGTGAGAACTGCAGATGTTAGTGAGATTGCCAACGCAATCAAAGAGCGAGGAATGAATAATATGCTCGCAGAGAGAATCAAGGTAAGCATATAATTGTTCATCTTCTATGACCCAACAACTCAGGAAATATTTGTTAGTACCATGTCGTATGAATGCATTTAAAGTAACAGACCCTTAGAAGAGATTAAAAAGATTGCTACTTCTGCAGGCTTTCCTCAACAGGCTTGTAAGTGATCATGGAAGTATCGACCTTGAGTGGTTAAGGGATGTTCCCCCTGACAAGGCAAAGTAAGTCAAAAAACTTGGAGCATACCTCTTTCAATATTTTTTTGGAAATTATCCTGTTTCAAGCAACATTCCATGGTGTCAACTGTTAGTAATATTTGTTTTCCCCTGTTAATTATAATAGTTTACCATTTTGTAGGGAATATCTGCTAAGCATAAGGGGATTGGGACTCAAAAGCGTGGAGTGTGTCAGACTTTTGACTCTTCACAACCTCGCTTTCCCGGTAAGATATGAATTGCATAATCTTGTCAATAATGTGCTGAATTCAAAAGACATATAAACTCACACATCATCTCTATGTTGTGAATTTGCAATAGGTCGACACAAACGTTGGACGAATTGCTGTCAGACTAGGATGGGTACCACTCCAACCATTGCCTGAGTCCCTCCAATTGCATCTTCTAGAACTGTGAGTATTATACATGTAATAAAGATCATTAACACAATTATTCTCTCAGTGATGTAACT
The DNA here is from genome assembly GCA_023531435.1 of Papaver californicum. Classification (NCBI taxonomy): domain Eukaryota; kingdom Viridiplantae; phylum Streptophyta; class Magnoliopsida; order Ranunculales; family Papaveraceae; genus Papaver; species Papaver californicum. Next base: position 34,110 of record JAJJMC010029246.1, read on the forward strand.
TGCTAATTTGCAATTCTGGTATAGGTACCCAATGTTGGAGACCATCCAGAAATTTCTTTGGCCGCGGCTGTGCACACTTGACCAACCAACATTGTAAACTCATAATCCTTTTAAAGCTGTTATCTATTGCAAACTGCATTTGATTATTTTGGGGAAAAAAGAGTTTACGAATTTATCTAATTTCATGAACTATTGATGATTAACATCATGTAACCACAGGTACGAGCTGCATTACCAGTTGATTACATTTGGAAAGGTATGTACTGAATTTACTAAGAAAATGAGCTGATGTGAATGCAAATGTGACAAGTTAGATAACCTGGCTAATTGAAATTGCATGCATGAATTCATACAGGTTTTCTGTACCAAGAGCAAGCCAAATTGCAATGCTTGTCCAATGAGAGCAGAATGCAGACACTTTGCAAGTGCATTTGCGAGGTATGCTTGTCGTCCCTAAAGACTAATTTCTTACTCCCTGAGGATGGGTGTTGGATACTTATGGATATCATTTAGAAAGGCACAGACTTAGTATTTAGATTAACCATTATGAGAGTTATGAGCCTGGTATATCCTTTTCAAACTATCTTGTTGCTCTATAATTTAAACAATTTCTCAAGAGTCGACGTGATTGAATCTCCATGTTGTTACTATACACACTCCCTGTGAAACTAGTGTCTTAATCATTACGAGTTGACTAATAACAAATGTTGGGTACAGTGCGAGGCTCGCCCTGCCAGGGCCAGAGGAAAAGGGTATTGTAACTTCATTTCCTTCAGGTAAATACCAGAGTCCGCCTATGGATGCCAATCCGATGTCACTTCCTCTACTAGAAGCAAATCTGGTTTCAGGAACAAGAATCAGAAAGAATGAATGTGAGCCTATTATTGAAGAGCCGGCAACACCAGAGAAAGATTATGCAGAAACACTGAACAGTGATATAGAAGATGCTTTTGGCGAGTGTCCCAATGAAATTCCTTCAATCAACCTCGACATTGAAGAGTTTACAGTTACCTTACAGAATTACATGCAAGAAAACAAAATGGAACTCCAAGAAGGCGATCTCTCCAATGCATTAGTGGCTATAACTCCACAAGCTGCTTCCATCCCGGTACCAAAGCTGAAGAATGTCAACCGACTCCGAACAGAACACCTAGTGTAAGTACAATGATCAATACCTAGTTTGCCATATGAGGTCCAAATCTGCTATGTTGGAACCACAACAATATATTGGATCTTATGCTAACAATTTCCCCTTGATTGCAGGTATGAACTTCCAGATTCACACCCTCTACTGGAAGGGGTTAGTTATTATCTCCACTACTGGCCTCACAATTTTTTACTGACTCATCTCAACACCTAATGCACTTAAATGTTCTCGATTACAGGTGCCAAGACGAGACCCTGATGATCACTGTTCGTACCTTCTTGCTATATGGACACCAGGTGAGCACCATAGTGAAACAGTTGTAACACTGTTCTAAAAAACCTACAACTTTATACGATCCTACCCTGTAAACGAATAAATAACCTCAAACCTGTTGTGCTGCCTGGTATATGGAACGTCCATGATAAAAAGATTAAATCCTTGAGCTGACATGCTTCCGATTCTTTGTTTTAGGATTCTCAACTTTCTGCCTAACTTGAAACCTATGAAACATTTGGCATTCGTATATATCAAAAGCTAACATGGCATGCAGATTATGAACATTTTGCTAACCAATCATGCAAATGTGTAATATCAGGTGAAACAGCAGAATCAATTCAACCACCCGAAGGATGTTGTAGTTCCCAGGCATCAGGTAACCTATGCAGTGAGAAGACATGCTTTTTATGCAACAGCACACGTGAAGCAAGCTCCCAAACAGTCAGAGGAACACTTCTGGTGAGAAAATGTAGCTCTTTTAATTTAGAGACCCTTGTGTAAATCGCTAGACCCACTTTTAGATGCTGATTAGCTTTTTGCACCCCATACTAGATACCTTGCAGAGCAGCAATGAGAGGGAGCTTTCCTTTGAACGGAACATATTTTCAAGTGAACGAGGTAAATTCTTTTGATATTTTCTTTCTAATCCAAGTTTTTCCATGCATCCCATGTCAAGTTAAATCGGGCAGTATGAAAACTAATATATAATTGCCGTTTAGGTGTTCGCTGACCACGATTCAAGCCTTAATCCTATTGACGTCCCGAGGGCCTGGATATGGAACCTGCCAAGACGAACTGTTCTGTTTGGAACCTCAGTATCAACAATATTTAAAGGTAAGGAGGATCCTTAAAGATGGTTAATTTCAAAGTCTACAGTACTAACTGCAGAACTTCAACTTTTGGTTTGTAGGTCAAACAACACAAGAAATTCAAAATTGCTTCTGGAAAGGTATGAGTTGATATCTACTGGATCTCATTTGCTGCCATGGGCGTGGTATAACAAACTGTAGAGAACATTTTTCTAATAAATAATGAAATATCTGGTTGCAGGATTTGTGTGTGTTCGTGGATTCGACCAGAAATCACGTGCACCCCGTCCTCTTATGGCAAGATTACACTTTCCAGCAAGCAAATTGGTCAAGAATAAATTATATACAAACAAGGAATAGATCATGATGCAAGGATGACAACCAGAAAAATACCCTAACCAAGATCTGAAAGCTAAAAGAACAGATCACTGACCAAGAAACTACCAAGCATTAAACGGTTACATTGTCTAACATAATGTGCAATCAGCAGTTTCCCCAATTTACTTAGTGAGAGAAAAAAAAAGTAGGATAAGAGTTCTCACCTGTAAGTCCCCATGAAAATGGGCTTGTAGTCTGTACATGGTTTAACATATCATGATTATTTGATTACATGCTCGATATCGAGCCATTCTTCTATATAAAGTAGCTGAGCTCAAAGCAAGAAAAATATCAAATTTATCTCAAACTGTATCTGCTCTATGTTTATTCTTATTCAGTTACTGACATAACTTAAAAGGTGCAAAGATAGGAAAAGCAATGCACAAAAACAAGCCACTTACTCTGCTTTTAACTCCAGTCGAACTCGTGTTTGTAGGAGAGAAAGTCCTGCTCGCTCATATAATCTTCTGTAGAGATCCAGCGCTTAGCCAAATCTTATCCTATCCTAAGGTTTTATGGTGGAACATAACAAACAAGAAAGGGTCTTTAGTAGCACAAGATTAATGACTGTAAAAGTAGAGATAAGCTATAAACAAAAGAAATGACACATCTTCAAACATAGCTCAAATCTATGAAATCATAGCATTGGATAACCAAAGAAATAAGATATAAGATAACTATGCACTCTATGACTTCCAAATCTATAATTCCCCCAAATCACTCCTGCCTTTGGGATTTCCCAGTCACAGACATCAAAAACTCGCTCAAATCTCAATAGTGCCTTGAGAATAACTCAGCTATCATTCTCAAACCCTAGATCGATTTCTTTTTCACTCAAAAAGTTCTAAAATAGCCTAATATGTTTTAGAATTAGGTAGAACAACATTTCTAATTGTTTAGAACAGGAAACGGTTTAAATTAAAAAAAAATATCAAATCATCTATATGAAATCCTTGAAAGTTGAAACTGAAGTTGAAGATCTTCAGACAAACAGAAACTAATAATCGATTGCTATGAATCAATACTATTTTGAAATACTCCAAGTTAGGGTTTCATATTGTGAAATCTTTGCTGATATGATTAGAATAAGCATTACCTGTTATTGATGTTGAACAGTTGAAGACGTACACCATAAAGGGAGGGGTTTTATTTTGTGCTTATCAGATCGAGAGAAAGAAGATATGAAATGAGAAAATCGATCTTGTAGAAATAATTAAAAAAATTGGAGGGAGGGAATTTAAAATTTTCGAATTTTGGACATCAATTTAGGCACCTTTTTGCCGCCTTCTTCTCTACCCACTTCTTAGCATTTTAGTATTTAAGAACAGACTGCACGTGCTTTCCACGTCGTCAAACACTATCTCCGTTTCATTAAAAGAGTTATTATCATTTTTTCAAATTAACCTATTTTTAGGCTAAAATAAAAAAGTAATAGTAACATTTTTCCAGAAAGGAAATGAGTATTAGTTTTTTTGGAATAACTTAAATTTCCTGATTTAATTTTTGGGAAATATTATTGACATGGTTAAAATGATACTCCCTTTGTTTCACCAATAATATTACTATCACTTTTTTATTTTGACCTATTTTTAGGTTAAAATGAAAAAACAATAGTAACACCTTTGTTGAAACAGAGGTAGTATTATTTTAATATTTTAATATTATTTTCTTATAAAATTCAAACATAAATAAATTTAATAATAATTTTTTGGTTCAGTGTTCTTCTTATAATTCTCTATATTCTATGAGCGTATTCTGAGACGTATAAGACCACCATTTTGAAAATCAGTCGTTGAAGATTAACGGTTGAAATTAAACTTTATGGATGGTGAGGTTTCGTATCTCCCAACGCGCTCATTTTTTGTAGGAACGTATAGACTTATAAGAAGAACACGTAACCAAAAAATTAGCTTCAAATTCATTTTCATTTGGGTTTTGTAAGAAAACTTAAAATGACAAGATAATGTCATTCTAACCATGTCAACGGATCCTTCCCCATCGAATTTTTATTGATTTTTCCACCATCGAATTCAAGTATATTGATCGTGAAGATTAAGATGAGATTTAAGAAAATAAGGAGTTAATTTCGACCCATCCACTTAAATTTGATGGTAGAGAAATCAGCAAATTTAAGTCGATGATGTGTTCCTTTTTTTTATTTAGTTCCTTTTTTCAAGAAAACGCTCCCACTCTTATCACTTTCACATCGGATAGAGCAGTTGACCTTGGGTTTCATAGATTAAGCCCCTAACATGTCTTTCTTTTTTACTAGCGGCACGGGCTCGTTAGTCAATATTTATGTTAATTTTGGCGTGTCAGTTATCAGAATTCATATAATGACTATTAGGACTGTACATGGTAACATATAAACCGAAAAACCGAACCAAACCGATTAGCAGGGAACCGAACCGAACCATTTATCAATAGTTTGGGTTTGGTTTTGGTTTAAAATGTTAAAAACTGATGTTATTGGTTTCGGTTTTGGTTTGATGTAAAACCGAACCGAGAACCGATGGTTTAACCGGTTTGGGTTTCTAAGACGTAATGGTGTTATCTAAAAGATAAAAAAAGAAAAAAGACATGTTTACGTTTTGTTTATCTCTTTCATCTCGTTCTCATCTCTCACTTAATCTCAAATAGCTCCAAACAGATGATCCATTCCGCAAGATCTACAAGAAGAACAAGAAAATATAGAAATTGGAGAAGAACAAGTAGAGAGTGGAACATCCTTAAAGTGATCCTGCTAACAAGATCACTGAGAGAGTTTAGAGACGCCATGAAGAACTCCTGCTTCTGAGAGGTATAATGAAATTCGGTATTAAGGGAGAAAAGGGAGAAGTTGGTGATCTAAGTGGATTCTATGATTATACGAAAAATTATTTGCATGATTTTTCTGTTACTGAAGTTCAGTTGTTTAGGAAGATGAAATCATTAAAGAGAAAATATGAAACCTTCGTGTTATGACTCATTTTATTGATTTTTGGTTTGAAACAATTAACAATGTCCCTGTGTGATGTTCGTGGAAAATGGTATTTCTCAAATCATCAAAGTAGTTAAGGTTATTCTTGTGTTTGTGTTTGTTTGATTGCGAATTGGAATTTTTGGAAATTTGTGGTTGATTTATATTCCTCGAAGAAAAAGATTAAAATTGTCAGATAATCGGTTTTCCAAAACCGAGTGGAAAAAATCGGAACCGAGTCGGCTCGGCTGAAAACCGAACCGAAGTATTAATGGCTAGGTTTTGCATCTGGAAACCAAAAACCGAGTATCACGGTTTCGGTTCTGGTTTGAGAAAAAACCGAACCGTACCATGTACAACCCTAATGACTACTATTGTAGTGTTTTTTAGCGCTCATGTTTTTTTATGTATTGTTACTGAGTTTCTTTAATATTAAAAATGATCAATCACATGCCAATATAATATTATCCAGTGTCAAGATCCCTGAACAAAGTGCTGACTATAATTTAGCTAATTCATCGTTTAAAATGGCGAACCAAACCGTTTTACATCTTTCTTTAATCTAATTAGTGAATAAAAAAACGTATCAAAAACCTTTTCAAACATCGATATCTTAGATCTTAACCATATTGATGCATTAGTGATTTTTATTTTCCTTTTTTTTATTGTTTTTTATTTTTTTATTTAAAAAGTTTGAGCATCACAACACTATTTATTTACGCATGGCAATCATAAACTGTGGATTTGATCCAAACAATCAACAAATTCAGAAAACCTAATTTATTTATTTTTTATAATATAAAATAAAAATTTTATATATATGTTACAACAAATATTTATTTATATCGAAGAATTTTAATATACGGTTTTGATCAGTAAATTTGAACTTATACATAATTAATTTTGATCAAATTTTGATCATTTTCATTGTACATATAGTTGCATAACGTGAAAAGTATGGTAATGAAACTTCTTCGATATCAATATCTTTATGTCGCTTTTTCAATCACAATTGCATAATATTTACGGATAGCATATCTCCCCCAATATTAATATCTTTATTATTAAGGAAACATGTCGAGAGATAAACCGAGAGAAATAGAAATAGATTATCAGAAGTAAAAGAGATGATCCGGATTGGCTTGAGCCACTTTATAAAATGAATTAAGTGATTTATGGTTGCCACATCATCAATGTTCATAAGCATAGGATAAATTAAATCTTGTGGTCTATGTGGTTTGTTAAAATCTTTAGTCAAAACACTTTGTCTACCGATCACGATATATTATCCATATCACAACCACATATAATTACATAGTGTCCATCACTACTCACCAACACTTTCCAACATAACAACAACTATCCACTACTGCTACCGCCACTGCTTCAACCACATCGCCAACCACCACTAACATCAACGCTTATCAAACCTAATATTCACACTTTTACTAATCTCTTATAATTGTCTGACGTAAATGATGGTAATACATATTAACCACCATTTTTAAAGCCTAACTTAACCCAACATCGTTTTATAATATATACTAGGATTAAACTCACATCGTTACGACATTTACCTGGATGTTTATTTAAAGGATATGGAACTCTATGAATCCCGCGAAATAAATGTCAACTATAAACATAAATTTATTGTTATGCCAGCAGGCTCAGGAGTAAAGCCCGCCTCAGGAACTCAGCCCACCAGTACTACCAGTGCAACATAATTTGAGAGACTTATCAAGTCCGAGTCTCAAGGATCGGTTAGGATTATGCACAAGCTATCAAAAGCCTTATCACCTTATCTTAAATAATTTCTGATTCTATCTTTGACTGCCTTCTGTATTTAAAGAATGTAATCTCATAACAAAGAAAAGCAATAAAGCATATTAAACCTTCTGTTTTCACTTGGTATCATAGCAAAAGATCCAAAAACCACGCACAACAATGGATGCAAACACAATAATGCTTCAGCAGCTACATATTAACCATATTGCTAATATCAAACTCACAGAATCAAATTATCTAATGTGGAAGACACAGTTTAAACCTTTGTTAAAAGGGTATAACCTGTCTGGTTATATTGATGGAACATTTGAAAAACCTCCTCAACATTTACCAAATCAAACTGATGTTAATCCTGAGTTTACAAAGTTTGAGGAACATGACAACATACTCATGGGTTGGCTCCTTTCATCACTAATTGAGGGAGTTATGACTGGTGTTGTTGGTCTTAAAACATCGAAGGAAGTATGGGAAGCACTAGAGGAGAGGTTTGCTCCAAACAATCAGGCACATCAAATGCACATGAAAAGAGAACTACATAACTTGCGCAAAGGTAAACTTTTTATGCACGAATACATATCTAAAGCAAAAACCTTGTTTAATTCATTAACTTCCTATGGAGTATTGATCACTGAAGAAGATAAGAAACAATCCATAATGAATGGATTGAATCAGGCTTATGATCCAATAGTGACTTCACTGAGCACTATTGATAACTTAAGTACTAAAACATTCTATGTGCACCTGTTAACATATGACATGCGCTTAGAAAAACAACTAGCCCTTCTGCAGGAGCCATTGGCAAATGTTGCACATAATAACTCCAGGTTCCAACCCAGACAGCAGAACAGAAAGTACTCACAAAATCTATACCAAATGACCCCTTCGTCGGATGTAAGTGGCTAAGTGATGAGGACCATCTAAACCACAACTTATAAAAGCTTAAACCAGTCCTCAGTCGTGTGATGTAAATGCTATTGCAACTGGATCACCAATTATGCCTAAAATTATCCTTTGTACTTTGAAAGAATATATACTTTATATTTATTAAATTGAACACAAAATCCTCTTAACACATTAGTTAATTATTAAGTTTAATAAATTTTTATTTAAAAAAAGAGAGCAAGGTTCAACCCATATATAGGATCTCATGTTCAAGGTCTTAGGCGTAAAACCATTGTTCCATGATGTTTTTTTTATAATAACAACTAGATTATATATAGTACAACATTATCAAACTTTTGTATGTGGAAATCGACACACATCTACGTATCTAATTTATTGTATAAATATCTATATATACATATTTGTGTCATAGGTTTTTGAGAATTTATCTCGTCTTGTGTCTGCGTCAATGTTATCTAGGTTCGAAGCAATTAGAAGGTTGTTTCACTTCACATGTTATATGTTTTCATCAGGAAATTAATAATAAATATTGTTATTTTTTAACTTATGAATTAAAGTATTTAAGCATCATACAAGCATTATATAGATATGTATTCTTTTAAGTTGCTAACGAAATTTGTTTAGCTTATGGGAAAAAGAACAAAAAGCATAAGAAATAAGAATGTTAAAAAGTGAAAAAATTAATACACTTGTTTATGCTTGTTGTATGGAAAATTTAAAGGAATTTCCGATAAGATACAATGTATAAAAAATCCTATGTATAGTTTAAAACACATGAAGTTTTTTTTTAAAAAAAAATTGTTGTGATATTTTATATTGATCCCTCATATAACAGAGGTGCGGAAAGGCTATATAAGATTTCATCTACAAATCTGCTTGATTTTTAGTAGGTGTCAGTTGACTTTTTAGTATCATTTGTTTAAGAAGCAAGCCTCTGACGATGTAATGTTTGACTTCAATGTCCATTCAATGTCAATGGACAACTTAACGTGTTGAAAGTATTAAGTTGGTTTCTGATGGTTTTTTTGCTTATTTCATGTATAACGTAACTCTGTAGGGGAATTTTCAAACCATTATCCATCATATTCATTGAGACTTTAATTGATGCATGTTTGTTCAATAAAAAGGTCATTATCAAATTACTTAATGAATGTTATAATAAATCTTGTGATCAGGTCTTCCAATTATGATTAAGATCATCGATGTTATTTCCAGTAAACATAATGAAAATAACCAAAATATTAATTAATATAGTCTATGTTTCGTAAATTTTAAAATGATCACATCATTACAAGGTGAATTATATAAATTTATGACTAATATACGTGTATCCATGAATTATAAGATGATTTTGTACATTATAGGGTTACAATTGACTTGGTAGAGTTAGACTTCATTTTAATTGTTTAGCTCGATAGTTAAACTCGATTTTCATTTAGTAATTATGTGGGTGTCTATTAATTATAGGATGATATTGTGCATTATATATATAAGTGAGTATATGCGTAACCATAATTTATAAGATGATCCAAAGCATTATAGGGTGGGAATTGACCTTGAGGAGCTAAATTTAATTTCAATTATTTAGTAATTGGTTGAAATATAATAAATAGAGTTGCTGGTTCCGATCCTTCCGTCTCTTTTCCAAGCTGAGTTGACTGTGAGGTGGGAAATAAAACAAAAAATTAGACGAAATTTAGTATTCTCAACCTTAGGCTAGCTGGCGATTGCCGATCAATAGAAGAGTTATTTCCTCATCCTCATCCTCCTGCTCAATTCGACCTTCTCACCTCGTTGCATTTACAATTTGGAAACCTTCATCAAAACTTGACTGAAAAACGCAAAAAGATGGGATCGATTCTATTATTGAAATGACAAATTAATATGACATCCAGACTTCTTCCAGCTCTATGTTTCCTTCTTCCTTAGAAGGGAGCCATATTCAACCTTTAGGTGAGTAGACAAATTCTAAGTCAATTTTTCGGAAAATGTTTTTTTGTCAACGTTTTAATTTTCACAATGATAAGGGGTTCTATAAAAAAACCAGATACTAATTATCGAAATTCCCCTTGATAACTTCATCCAAATCTTCTACAATATTATCATTCAGTTGCTTGACCCAATTCCTAAGTTCTCTTTTCGAAGTCGTCTCATCAATCTCAAAGTCATTTCTGACTACTTGCCATGACTTCGGAACATTTCTCATGAAGTATCTTCTGGTTCCATGAAGAAGGAAGACTGACCCTTTGCTTCTTAGCCATTTCTTGACATGACCAACTACTCGGTCATGCAGGAGCATTTTTATTAGCCGTCGGATGGTCTCCTTATCTTCGTATCCCTCTGCTTGTGGTTCAGGAATGGGCAGGTTAGAACCCATCGAACCTTCTGAAGCAGCATAGGAAATTGTCTCACCTATTGAACTAGCTAAGTTTGTGATGGCAGTAGCTCCCCAGAAGCTCATTTGTCCCCAAGGCAGTACGTAGTCAATATCATGAGCAAGAAGACTCCTGTTGATAAGTAATTAATTCTTACATATTTACTACTCAAATTTATATTTATTAGTTCTCCGTTTTATACATATTTGATAAATTTGGTTAATGCAGTTTTTAGGAAATAAAGATTGATGGACTGAAGTGATTTATGGGCTAAGCCCCCAAGAAGAACATGAAGGATTATTTCTTTGATACAATTATTTGGATATGAGAGTGTGGTAAACATAACAAGGCGTGTGTAGAAAGTGTGGAAGCCCATTTATTCACAACATCATTTGCAAGATTTTAATTTTAATGAAAAGATATTTGAAGATATTTTGTTTCATGGAGAAAATAAATAAATAAAAGAAGGAAATAAGAATCTTAGCTAAAAAATCCACATACTTACCATGTGAGGAATATTTTCTTACATATATGTATGGATATAATATGCTACATTAATGACATGAAGATATTGAAAAATGAATGATGTGTATATAAATATTGGTGGAAGAAGAGAGATGGGGTAAGCCAGCACTGAGCGCAATTAGCTTAGAATTTTATTATTTTCTTTATTCTTTTTTAGTTTTCATTCTTTGTAATAATGGAGAGCTAACCTTTTCACTGGGGTTGAAGATGAAACCATCTCTAATATGTAAAAGACTCAAGTACTCTCTTTAATAAAATATTCTTTTGAGCTTAAATGTTTATTTAATTTCTCTTCATATTTGCTTCGTTCTTTAATCGTACGAAATAGTCTTCGGCTATTAATACTTTATAAGCGAAGGAGATTATATCATTTTGATTTATAATAAAAGTCGTAATTTTGTTTTTAATGTATTGGTTTGGTCTCTATAGTCTAGAATTATAAAAATAAATATTTGGTAAAGAGTGTTTCAACATTTTACATGATTCGATTGGTGGATTTTAAACCTCAATGTTCTTTAGTATGGATAATTATTAGTTTAATATTTTATAAATTCAATTATTTTTATATTTTGAGAACAATAATTTAATTATAAATTAAAAGTAGCGATTTAATTAATCACAGTGGAACGATCCCTTTTATAAACTATCTCATCGATAGCCGTATACTTACGGTCAATATTTTTATCACATCAGTTGTATATAAAATCTTGTGATCCTTCATATTCATTTTAGTTAACTTGAGTGAGTGCATGTTACCCATGATTTATAAAATGATCTCGTGCAACATTATAGGTAAGACTTAACCTGGAAGAGGTAAACTTGATTTTAGTAGTTTAGCTAAATAATTAAACTTAATTTTTCATTGTATAAATTTATGGATGCCCGCAAATTATTTTGATTGAGTGTATGTTTACCAGTGAATTATAAGATGCTCTAATGTATTATAGGGAAAGATTTGACTTGGAGATGTTAAAGTGGTTTCAATTATTAGTCAGATAGTTAAATTTAATTTTATTAGGTTAGTTTATGGATATCCGTGAAGTATATGATGATCCCATGCATTATAGGGTTAATTATTTTGAGAGATTGTATCCAGGAATTATAAGACGATCCAATGGATCATAGAATTACCTGGAGGAGTTAAACTTGATTTGATTCTTTAGTTGGGTATTAAACGTTATTTTATTATATAAATTTATCAGTTCTCACGAATTATAAAAATTTATCCAATATTTTACCGGTGTAATATCCAACCATTACCAAATTACATCGTCATCGGGTGATTTTGCTTATTGTTTTATTTTAAAATCTTTAATGAGACCATTATTTATTTATTTATAAAACAATTTAGATTATCACGAAAAACTTAGCCTTGTATTAATAATATTTATTTATTCGTTCTATTCATTTACTCACAGACAATGATCACTACTAAGATTAATAAGAAGACGGAAATGATAGTTTCCCCGAAAGATTTCCCGCAAGATTTCCCAAATAAAATCTGGTTCCTTAATTTTAGGCTTTTACCATCCCAATGATAGAGTCATTGGAGGAGTGACGATTAGATCCCTTTTACACGTCAGACTCGGAAAATCTTTCGGGAAATCTTTCGGAGAAACTAGCATTTCTCATAAGAAGATGTGATATTTAAAAAGAAATATTAATCTAAATCTCAAAAGATCTGTATGTAATAATTTGGGATTTTCATTTTCGAATGGACAAATAATATATGATGTATGTGACATGTTGCAATCCCCAAAGGTTGTAACTTGCGTAGCATTTATATCCTACGTTTATTTTCTCAATTTATCGTTATAACGTATTAACTTAATTTACTTCATAAGTACCACTTTTTTGCTTTTTTCACTTCCTTATGTTTTCTCATGCATGTCCATACAACCCTATGTATAGTTATTATATCCCTATGCAATTGACATAATACTGCTTAATTTCACAACCATATTGAATTTTTAAATGATCATTGTAAATGATCATATTGAATCCACGTGCATAGTTACAGGATTGGGATTATTAGAATTCAGAGTGTAGAACATCTTAAAGGTTTATCTCGTTTCAGTTTTTGTACATCATTATTCATCCTCGCCTTCGGGATTCTTTTTTTTTTGTTTGATGATATTTTGCTGGTGGGAAGTACGAGAGAGGCGGCAAGTTGAAATAAAGATACGAGACACGACAAGAATCTTTAGGGTTTCAATTAAGTTTATATATTTTTAGCAAAAAAGATGTAAACCATAAGATCTTTAAAGAACACCAACGGTTTTTATATTAAAAAAAATCTCAACCAATCAGAAAACGAGAGTTTTAGTGATTAAAAGTCAAAACCACCCTTTACGATCCGATAAATGCAAATATGCATGGAAATAAGATGATTCTAGTCAATCAAAAGGTAGGTCCCTGTTATTGCTGCTAATTTGAATGCGGTGAGTTTATTTCACAAGAGTTTTAATAGTATTGATATTTTTAAATAAGTCCACATAAATAACAATTATTAACCTAACATCTCTCATTGATTTACATGATAATTTTATCTTTTGAAATAATGCAACAACCAAATTTCAATATGCATACACCGAAATTGGCTAGTTGAATTAATATCCGAATTAAAGTCTTTCGGAATTGAAATACATGGTCTGGTATCTACCTCATTTTTAATATGGTTACAATTAGGCTAATCAAAATAAAATAAAAATTATTACAATTAGCATGTGATACATGTGATAGCTAGAGTCGTGCTAGAGTGTAGTCTCGTTGCACGTTAATTACTCGTATAGATCACGACGTGGCATGCAACCATGTATTTTAAATTTTCAAAGTGATTAACTCATTAAGGTGGATGTAGAAATGATGCCGTCCAATAGCGTGGATGTCGTTTCAATGCTATTGTTTTTGCATGTTATAAGTTTACTTCATTTTTTATGTTGTACTTATTTGATTTAATATATTATACTTATTGATATCACATATGTAATCCTCAATATCATAAATTTTTTAATTTCAAATAATATTTTGTATCTATGTTAATAAATTATATTGAAGCACAATATGTCACAAAGTCATTATCATTTATTAATAATTATGATATAGCTTTGATCGCCTGATTATATGCAGGTATATTGAAAAATATTGTATAAGATAATTATGGTCAAACTGTAAAAAGGAATATGCATATGCTATAAAATTTTAATTTATTATTTTTCATGAATTGTTGTGGAAAAAGTTGAGATAAATATACCAATGAAATGATAGATAGATAGTTGTAGATCAAAGATTATGATTAACTCTTAACTTGAGTGATATATCATATTTTCAAAGGGGTTCACACAATATGAGTAACCAAATTTCAAAATTCATTTGAAACGATTTTTAAATGAATATATCACAACGCGTACAATGCCAATACAAAATAATATGTCATAGAAAAAAATCGAGAGATAACGAACCTTGGCATTTAGCATCACATCTACATGTTTTAACAGAGCATATTAGTTTAAAAAGTAGACGATCACACCTATAAAAAAGTTCACAATTTTAAAAATTGATCGAACCAATCGTTTTAAAATAAATTTACGATTTTCCAAAATTGTATGTTACCAGAGGTGAACAATTTTGTAAGGTGCATTCATGATATTATTATGGTCGTAATTACCTGCATACCTTTTCGATATGGACGGTCCGAAAAACGTGATTATCACCTCGAATTCTCAATCATCTTATCGTGGTTAACTTATACAATGAATTTGATGTTGGTTTATTTGCGGTAGACATGCTTTGATCATTTTGACTGTCAAGATATCATTATTTTTTTAACAATATATTAATAAATTGATATATTATATTAATAATCTTCAATTAAACTTTATTGTATGTTATCACAAATATATACATTTTTTTTATTTTGAATATTTGTTTTTTCTAGTAGTACAAATTTACAAAGAGTTCTTGAGATATGTTTTTGATTTTTTATATCGAATTTGGATAGTTTTTGCTAGTTGTTCCTTTACCTCGTTCTCCATATTTTTTTACGAAACTCTATTTCGAAAATAAAATAAAATATATTCTTGTTTGATCAAGTTTGATTAAGTTAAAAAATTAACCTTTTTTCCCTTGATAGAATTGTTTTCATGTTTTATTGGAGATAAGCAACGATATTAAAACTGAAAATAACCTGATCATATGCATCGTATCTATACTAGGCACAACTGCTAATTTTGCATTATAACTTTGAAACAATGTGCTCATAAATAAATTGTTGGCGTATAGGCTTTTTAAAGATGATTATTCGACCTTCATATTTGTCGGGAACAAGTAGAGGTGAACTACTTGATCCTGGAGGGTGTTAGACACAATTGTGGACTTCATGCAACAACTAGACATCTCAGGGATTCCCATAAAAATGTTTTCCAATATGACTTTAGCTGTGCATCACTTTAGTGAAGCGTCTTTCTCTTGTTATCACAAAACATGAGATTTCTTTCTTAAAAATTTTCTTCCACGTTATCAAAATAGTAATTATAGTAATTAGGAGGGGTGATAGGTGGTTAATACGCTTAATTAGATACCATTTACTTATATTTTTCTTAGTTATTTCTCTTTTATTTTGTGTATATTATGCTTGTTTTAGATTTTGTAGGTATTTTGAAGTCACATGAAGTGAAAGAAGAGAAATAGAGGCTTATGGCATTGCTTGGCATTATTGGGCGTAGATAAACTCAAAGCATAGAAGAATACAAGTCGTAATTGTATCGAAAAGGGAAAATTACTAGAGGGCAGCCAAGTTAGGCATCCCCTATCCAAACAGTGAGTACCTAAATTAGGTTCTCTTTATAACTAAAACCTAGATCATTGCTTGGGGCATCCGATACTAAAGGCAGACGAGTATTACTAGGGGCCACCATCTTATACAAATTATATAAAATTTTAGGTCGAGAAATTCTTATCGGTTCACAACCACAACACGAACAACTTGCTCCAAGGTTCCCAGCCACCAAGTCCACCACCGGCTACTCAAGAGATGGGTTTCAGTCAAGAGATGGGTTTAGTTGGGAGAATGGAGAGGCGCTGGTGAGTGATGGTAATTAAATTATGGTCGAAATATTCACTGTTGTCATACAATTTGAGAAGACAAGAAGAAGAGATGGTTTTGAATTGTTGAGTTAGAAGAGAAGAAAATAATGGATTACATCGAGAGTTTCCAGCGAGATTTTTTGTTGCCGTCAATGAAGATGAATGGATCTGTTTGAAGAGAGCGAGACCAAGAAAGGTGGAGCTGTAATGAAGAGCAGATGGGTATGTGCAAGGAAATCAAGAAGTGGCAGAGAAAGAGAGAATAAAGAGAAATGAAGAATATGGGTTTCAAAATAGGAGGTGTTTGATTCTTGCTGGCGTAATATGATAATGGTTCAGGTGGGATCGTGAGATAGTGTGATGAAAGAATATGTACTTCCAGAGATAAAATGGAGGAGCCTGTTGCTGGGGGTGGGTGGGGGTGAGGGGGACTTGAGAAGTATTATTGTGTTGCCGAAATTGAACTCGAGACGGAAGCAACAGAGAAGGAGTTGGGATATGGGATGCTGAGTTGCTGCTGTTTGAGATGGTTTTATAGAGTCAAGTGCAGTCAAGATGTTGGCAGTGAAGAAAACATTACAGACAATGTTCTTGCCGAGTAAATACAATGAAAAGTTTATGTTGTGGGGGTTAAGTTTGAAAGGTCTAGAAATCAACAAAGACAAGGAAATGATTGGAGCCAATGTGAATATTGAATGATTGTGGTCGTATGAGTTGTGTTTGAACTCGACTTTGTAGGGAAGGAGATGAATCTAAGGCTAAAGAAACACACCAAAATCACCTCTCCACAACTAGAAAATGCATGCCTGTGTTCAAGAAAATGTCTGAACCAGTTTCCAACACCTGGCAGAAATTGTGCGAAAACGCAACAAGAATGACGAGCCGGTGCGACTAGCTCGGGATGCCAGATTTCAGATATTAGATTGTGAACCATAAAGTTTCAATGAATCATAAAGGTAGAACATGTTGGATGCAAGGGTTGGTTACGGGACATATGAGCTATAAGCCGCGCTTTTGAACGTTTCCGCCAGAAATTAGGGCTTCCTAAATAGAATTTGAACTCAATTTGAAAATTGTGGTATTTGAATTGTAAAAGGAAAATGAGTTCTATTCCAAGTGGGATTGGTGAAAAAGGAGAAGCTATAAAAGAACAACTTCAAAAAGAGAGAGGGATATTTAGTTTTCATCTAATATATCTTCTCACTTATTCTACTCCTTTTTGTAGGTTCACGCGGAGTAGATTTCTTGACTTTTAGGATTTGTAATTTATTTTTCCATTCAATTTTGTGAACTCTATTACGAGTGGTTAATTTATTATTGGTTAGAGATAAGTTGAATTTTACAATACATGTTTCTCAAATAATATATTAGTTTTGCCTCAAATTATCATTCACAGTTCACTAAAAATATCACCACGTATGATTGAATACCTATTTGTTTGAGTCCGGAATTAAATAGATTTGTGTTCATATCCAGAACTAAATTAGGGTTGTTAATACGAAAAAGTTGACTATCTTGATTACAAGTAGCATAGTGTGATTACGGATTATCGTAATACTTTCTTGTACTCGCATGTGAGTTATGTCCTTTGTTAAATTTTCTACTCGGGTACGTCAATTACATTGATTAGCCTATTTCACCATTCTTAATGCTCTTAGAAGGTTAAACCTAATTGTACTTTTATACTAAGTAAAATTCACATTTGCGTTGTTTATGTAAGTGTGATTATTTTAGGAAATTAACGGGATATTCTTGCGATCAAGGTATTCTAGGAATTTTGATCATAAGAGATAAAAAAAATCAATTCTAATTATTAGTACAAGAACATGTTTTGTGAATGAAAACAAAATCCTAACCAATATTTTCATTTCATTGATTTCTTTTTACAGTTTCATCGCTTTCAAATTAATTTACTTTATTTTCAATAATTCTGAAAAATCCCTCCTTGTTTCACATAGGACTTTGAAAACATATAACAACCAAGACTTTTCTGTGGGAATGCATTTTTCTTACCATTATGCTTAATTTATATTTTAATACATGAGAAAGTAAAATAATTTGACGTATACGACACCGGACAAGGGGGCATACACAAGATTGTCAAAAATGGATTAAGAAGCCTTCTAAAGATGTATATTGAGAATTTTTGACCAATACATCTAGGGCATAATAATTATTTTTGTAACACCTCTGATCTGACAGTGGTTGGATAGATGGAATATAAGTAGTGGTTTGGACTTTACTAACACTAAGGTCTTTTTGGCACAATTGGCTCAAGAACTGTAAAAGTACTTTGCAATTAAGCATTTTCGGACCGTAACAAGCCTGTAAAAAGGTCAACGGCTATTGACTGGTCAATTGGCATTTTCGTGATTCATGACATCATTAATTGACATAATGCGGATGCCTGATTTTGCGAATTTTCAGAAGATAGTGACGCGTTGCATCTGTTCCATTTTTAGGGGGTATAATTTTCTTTTCGGATTCGTTAGCATTGTTGATAAGTGCATAAATTACATACTATTAGTGTCAAATCCATGATTATACTTGATTACGCATGTTTTCTAGTTTATGTCTTTTATTAGGTGAATCATCCAAAAAGGAACTACAAGGTGCTAGCATGAGCAAGGAATTAAAGTACTACAAATGAACAAGGATAAAATACCAAGTGGATTCACATATATTGAACGAAGATATAAATCCAGCGGTAAAATAATGAGATCATTTCGACGTCGTATCAAGAAGTTATGATAAAACAAGTTATTCTCGGCCATGATTGTGACCAAGGAAAAATTCAGAAACTTTAAATTTTCCCGAAAGGTCAGGTGTCCGAGAAAAAACAGAAATTTCAAATGGTCAGGTGGCCGAGAAAGTTACTTGAGCTTGGTATTTTTGACGAATTTTTATGTTATTTTCGAGTTTTAATGAGTTCTCAAAACCTATTTTGATCGTGATTTGAGCACAAACACTCATATACTTTGTTTCCCATATAAGAAGACTTCCTGAAGCATACTATGGAGATCATATCATCTACAATTCAAAGGAGTTTGAAGCGAATTAAGGTTTTCCATTTTAGGGGAAGAACCGTGACACTTTATTCTTCTTCCTCATCTTCTTTTGTATATTTTCCATGGGTTTTGAGAAACTCATGAGTAGGTAACTGTAGATGGTGAGTTTTTGACAAAGGTTAAAATTGTAAAATCACCCTTCTGCCTAGTTGAAGGAACATACAAATATCCGTATATACTTGTGCGTATACTTCTGACTCTACCTCTGTAGATGGTGAATTTTTGACAAAGGCTAGAATTGTAAAATTGTCCTCTACTTAGCAGCAAGAAATATATATATATACATATCTATGTAAACATGCTTAATATAGAATATTATGCTTCTATTTATATTCCGCAAGCGAATTGAGAACACAGATTCCACCTAAATATTTTAATTTGGCCTTGTAGCCTTATCAATACTCATAATATCCATGCCGTATCGAACTAGTCTCAAGTCGCATAAATTCCATGGCTGAACTTGCATTGAATATGCATTGATGTTATAGCAATATCTAGTAAACTCGGGAATAGCTAATGCTTAACCCTGAAATACATTATAGCTTAACGCTTTATTCGCAACAAATGCACCTCAAATTGCTCTTCTGAGCCTAATATACTGCTTTCAAAGTAGTTAATATCGTGTATCGGTATCGTATCGGCGAGCTGCAATACACCTAGACAAATGATTATATCGGATTTTATCGGTGACACACAATTAACTTTTTTATTTTATAATTTATAGGTACATGTGTATTATGTTATTCAAAGTTTTAATGGAAGGCATTTATAATGTAAAACTCAATTAAATTAGTTTTACTTGATAACCTAACATCCCCAAACATAAAATTTGTATGAAAAGAAAAATTAAAACAAAAAACAAAAAAAACATTATTAATAAATACATTTGTATCCTTACCAATATTGTCGTCCGATATATCGGTCCGGTATGACCGATACGACTGATATAATCGGAACATTCATGTATCGTCGATATTTTGCGTATCTTCTAGGTTAAATACCGATACACAATAAATTCCGATATTATCCGCCGGTACGACCGATATTAACTACATTGGCTGCTTTAGCACTTTGCTTAAATATAAGCCACAAATAATACGCAACTCTCTCTGATGTGCCACAGTCGAGAAAAATGTCATAAAAGATTCATTGGACCTCACATTTAGGCAAACCCTATCCTTTTCTCATATTAACGCCAAGATAGCACTAACCATCCGTCTTAGCACAACATTGGCACTAGTTAGCCACATTACCGCCAAAAGCGCTAACTTTCCTAGCGCTAACACCCTTGTGGCCAACGCCCTTGTTGCTTGGCTAGCGTCCTTGTGGATGACGCCTTTGCTGTGGCTAACGCCTTTTTCTAGCGCCCTTGTGTGGCTAGCGCCCTTGTTATGCTAACACTCTTGCTTGTGACTAACACCCTTACTTGCGCTAACGCCCTTGTTGCTTGGCTAACGCCCTTGCGGATGACGCCCTTGTTGTAGCTAACGCCCTTGGCTAGCGCCCTTGTGTGTCTAACACCCTTGTTGTGCTAACGCTTTTGCTTGTTACGCTAACGCCCTTGCTTGTGGCTAGCGCTCTTTCTCTTGTATGACGCCTTTGATGCTGAGATACCCTTGGTGTTGACGCTCTTGCCCTATCTATGATGCATTCTAAGCAAAACCCAGTGCGCCTCTAAGGCTAGCACGTCCTTATCCATATTTAGAGACTTAGTTATAAACATATTTGTGCTAAAACCTCAGTGCTAACTATACAATTGAAGTGTTAACTTCAAACCTCCTTGGTGATAGCTTCTTATCTCTAGTACAATTAATATTTACCAAAAGTTGTGCATGTTGGTCTTACTCCTGAGACGTTAGCACACTAGACTTTTACGATTAAGAGAGTTGGCGCCTTCTTAAGTAGCTATTGTTAGCTTTGTTAGCTACTTTCCTCAGAAATACGCCTTTCTTATCAATATAGGTCCTAAATTGAGTCTTATATGAATTTCATTAGGTTTCCTTACTCAAGGAGCCCTCTATGACATTTGGCCTCAAATTCCTCTCAGACTTACAATAAGTCGTTTTTAAGTTAATACTTGGCCATTAATATGCCACATTACTTTCAATAAAGTACATGGCCACTGAACTTCCCAGAATCGACACTAATCAGTCTGACTATAAATCCAGTGAATTACACAACTCATCTCACTGACTTAGCAAGTCATTTGACTTGACTTGACTTAATCAAAACCATAGTGTCTTATGACTCCACTATTTTTCACGAGATATCAAATACAACATGGGAGGATTCTCACTGGGGTATTGGTCTGACGGTCTATGGCATCGTGGGTGGTGACATAATCCCCACGAACAAGAAGATAACAAGAAGTGGGCGGTTACAAAGTAGTTGAGAGGATGAGGAGTAGTGGTCAGACAGGTCCTCCCTACCTTTTTGGGAACCGCCCCACTACAATCTCCATAATCATCACTTCTCCACCTCTCCCTAACTTCCACGACTTACGAAAATATCGGTGTGTCTTCTTCAAACTATAAATAGATGACTCTCATCTATTCGAAACAAGACAGAACGAGACAACCACACAATCAGTCTAAAGAAACCAAAACCTAAAGAATCAGCGATTCCTCTACGGAGAATCCATTCTTCTTCACACATTACTGATATTTCTCAACCTTCTTTGCTCCCCTCTTCTAAGACCTACCCAAATCCTTTCCATCTTTGTAATCGAAGCAGGACGTGAACGATAATTTCTTGGTTTAGTCTCGTCTTGTTCAAGCTTGATCTCTCGAACCTACTTGAAAGTACCACTTTGCAGTATATTTGTTTTCACCCTAAAACAATAAATTTCTTTTATTGCTTGGGGATGTAATCCTAAGTCCTAGACATGTAAATCAATCTGGCTAGTTAGTTTTAATGTTAAAAATCTCTTTTATCGCTTATGTTCTACTGTTAATATCACCATGTATGATGGAATACTTGTTCGCTTAAGTTGAAAATTGAATATCATGTGTTTATATCTAAAGCTAGACTAGGGTTTGAGATTTGAAATTGTCAAAGAACTCTAATCACAATTAACACAAATAGTTGTTAACGACGGGATGTTGCCATGCGATTATGTGTAGAAGCTTAACCTAGGTTAAATACGTGTGGCTCTTGCGCCAAATTGCTTAGAATAACCTCAACTCACGAAGACTATTGCTTTCATTGGGTTAAATTTGAGTGACTCTTACACCAAGTTATTCGTTGAGAAGGATTCAAAGTGTGCTCTTGCGTCTTTGATGATACAAGGAGTTTTATCGGAGTAAGCTTGCGATAGGATGCATAAGGGTTATTATTGTCTAGGGGTAAAGCCTAGTTTCCTAACTTGGGCATTAAACTAGAAATATATAAATATATTATGTTTCCTAATTTGTTGTAGTTTCCTTGTTTGTTAGTTTTTCTTGTATATATACACCAATTGTAACCCATAGAGGATAGAAATAAGAAATATCTTTTCATAAAACTTATTATGGTATCAGAGCCAAAACCCTAAAGTTGGATGTTTGCTTCTTGAGAAGTTTAGTGATTGATTACAGGTTGTTACAAGTTGATTACAAGAATGGAGAAGAACCAAACTTCTATATTTGGTACTGAAAAAGACAGGGTAAATTGTCCTTTTTATTTCAAAACTGGTGTTTGTAGACATGGCGATCGTTGTTTACAACTTCATACTAAACCTTCAATTAGTTCTACTATTCTTCTCTCTAATATGTATCTGAGACCTGATATGATCACTCAGGATCCTTATCATATTCAACAACATTTTGATGATTTCTGTGAAGATATATTCGAGAAGCTGAGTAAGCATGGAGAGATTGAAAGTATTAATATCTGTGATAACTTGGCTGATCATATGGTGGGGAATGTTTATGTTCAATTTCGAAAGGAAGAACATGCTGCTAATGCATTTAAGAACTTGATTGGAAGGTTTTATGCAGGGCGTCCTATTATTGTTGATTTCTCGTCTGTGACGGATTTTCGTGAAGCTACTTATAGACAATACGAAGAGAATACATGTCATCGAGGTGGATATTGTAACTTTATGCATCTGAAAAGGACAAGCAGGGAATTGAGGAGTGCTGGAGCTAGGGAAGGTAGTGAAGAGAGAAGGGCCAAAATTAGTAACGTGTATATTCAATTCAAAAAGGAAGAACAATTAGATTCTGGAAACAAGGGTGAAAACACTGACTGGATAGTTGATTCTGGTGCATCGCATCATATGACAGGTTTTTTGGAACTAATGACTAACGTGCGAGACATTGAGGCATGTCCGGTTGGGTTTCCAAATGGAGATACTACGATGGGTACCAAAGAAGGAACTGTAAACCTTGGAAGGGGTCTTACATTGAATAATGTTTTGTTTGTTCCGATGTTAAATTGCAATTTAATTTCTGTAGGCAAGCTTCTTACTGATAAGAAATATTTTGTCACTCTAACTGATAAGCTATGTGTAATACAGGATTGCATCTCGAGGACGTTGATTGGACTGGGTGAATATCGGAATGGGATCTATATATTGCGGGGTGTGACAGCGGTGCAGATACACAAGGTGCAGCGGAAGGAGAGTGTAGAGATGTGGCATCGGCGCTTAGGTCATCCCTCGTATGGAGTAATATGAACTTTGTTGAAGTCAGATGTTAGTAAGGAGAATAAAAAGCCTTGTGAGATTTGTCTTCGGGCCAAACAGACTAGGGATACTTTTCCTCTAAGTTCCAATAAGGCGAGTGCGAGTTTTGATTTAATATATTGTGATTTATGGGGTCCGTATCGCGTGCCATCCTCTTGTGGTGCAGTGTATTTCTTAACTATTGTTGATGATTATTCTAGAGCTGTGTGGATTATTTGCTTGCTGAGAAGTCTGAGGTTGCAGGAGTGTTAAAAGATTTTTGTTCAATGGTTGATCATCAATTCGATGCGCGTATTAGAACTTTGCGTAGTGATAATGAAACTGAATTTACATGTTTGAAATCTTATTTTCGCAAAAATGGTATAGTGTTTCAGACTTCGTGTATAGGTACACCTCAGCAGAATGGGCGTGTAGAACGAAAGCATCGTCATATTTTGAATGTTGCACGAGCATTATGGTTCCAGGCAAATCTGCCTCTTCGATTTTGGGGAGAGTGTGTGTTGGCTGCTGGTTATCTGATTAATCGGACACCCTCATCGGTATTAGGAGGAAAGACTCCATATGAACTGTTGCTACAACGGAGTCCCAGTTTGGATACGATTCGTGTTTTCGGATGTTTATGTTTTGCTCGGGTCAAAGAAAATGATAAATTTGCTCCTCGAAGTAGAAAGTGTATCTTCGTCGGATATCCGTTTGGTAAAAAAGGGTGGCGTCTATATGATCTCGACAAGAATATTTTCTTTGTGTCTCGTGATGTTGTTTTTAGTGAGGGGGAGTTTCCGTTTGGTGCGTCTGCCGTGAAACCAATTGAGAACCGTGATCAGCGCTCATAGAACGATGAATTGATTGTAGAAAATAATGTCTACTTAAGTGATCATGTAGTCAACAGGAAACAATTAAATGATGTTTCATTTGGAGTCAACAGTAGACAACTTGTAAATGAGGCAGCGATTCAGCAGCTTAGAAATCATGTTTCACTTGGAGTCAACAGTAGACAACTTGTAAATGAGGCAGCGATTTAGCAGCTTAGAAATGTGAACTATGACAGCAACTTACCGTGCAGTTTAGGTGAAAAATTGACTGCAGCTTCCCTTGTATTTCGGACAACAGGATGCATAGTGGGTCTAACACGGACATCAGCTTACCTTGCGGATTACAGCACGTTAGAGAGGAAGTCGTTCAGACTGTCAGTCCTGGTGAACCTGACGTGAACAGAAATGAGCCTGGTGATTCTGGCGTCAACAGGAGTTCAACACCTGGAGTCGGCAGTTCAGATGATTCTGACATTAATAATATTCTAAAGTTTGGGTCTTCTGCAACAAATATCTCGACTATTTCCGATATGGGTAAACAGCGTGTTCGACGTCCACCAGTGCGTTTGAATGATTATGTTTGTCACACCGCCCGTTGTTACACTACGCCGTGTCATGATCCTATTTCACCTTCACTCACTCCTCCAAAGTCCTCAGGTACTCCGTATCCCTTAGCTCATTATGTTAGTTGTGATAAATTTTCTTTGTCGCACAAGCGTTTTTTGGCTGCTATTACTGCAGAAACGGAACCAACTAGTTTTTCTGAGGCTATTAAAAATCCGAAGTGGCGAACGGGTATGAAAGAAGAAATACATGCTTTAGAAACTAATGGGACATGGAGCATGGAGAAGTTGCCTCCCGGAAAGAAGACAATTGGATGTAAATGGGTTTATAAAATCAAATATAATTCAGATGGTTCCATTGAGAGACACAAGGCTCGGTTAGTTGTTTTGGGAAATAATCAAAAGGAAGGGATTGACTATAAAGAGACGTTTGCTCCGGTTGCTAAAATGGTGACATTTCGAGTGCTTTTGTCACTTGCCGCAACTAAACAGTGGGAACTTCATCAAATGGATGTGCGTAATGCTTTTCTTCATGGTGATCTCGCTGAAGAGGTTTACATGCGTCCTCCACCAGGTTTTTCAGGTACTTCTCCTGGTATGGTATGTCGACTGTGTAAGTCTCTGTATGGTCTTCGTCAAGCACCTAGAAATTGGTTTGCAAAGCTTCGTTCTGCCTTGATTTTGTATGGGTTTACTCAGTCCTACTATGATTATTCGCTTTTTACGTATAAGCGACATGATATTTTTCTAGTTGTCCTGGTTTATGTTGATGACTTGATTATTGCTGGCACTCATTCTGATAAGATTTATTCGTTTAAACGTTATTTGCATACTTGCTTTCACATGAAGGATCTTGGAAAATTGAAGTATTTTCTGGGCTTGGAGGTGGCGCGTGGTTCACAAGGAATTTTCTTATCTCAACGCAAATATTCTCTTGATATTATTGCAAAAACAGGTTTCTTAGGAGCCAAACCAGTTTCTTTTCCTTTAGAACAGAACCATGGCTTGGCAGTTGATGACAGTGCACTTATGAGTGATCCTGAACAGTATAGACGATTGATTGGACGTCTTATTTATTTAACTATTACACGTCCTGAACTTTGTTATTCAGTACATATTTTGGCTCAGTTTATGCAGTCTCCTCGAGTACGCCATTGGGAAGCTGCTTTACGTGTTGTTCGTTATTTGAAAGGACAACCTGGGCATGGAATTTTACTTCGTACAGATTCGGATCTGCGTGTGACAGGTTTCTGTGATTCTGATTGGGCGAGTTGTCCTTTAACTCGTCGTTCACTTACTGGTTACTTTATATTTCTTGGTTCTTCGCAGTCTCGTGGAAAACTAAGAAACAATTGACCGTATCTCGGTCCTCTGCGGAAGCCGAGTATCGGTCCATGGCATCAGCGACTTGTGAGCTCAAGTGGTTAAAAGGATTATTACGATCTTTCGGTGTTTCACATTCTTCTCCCATGCGTCTTTATTGTGACAGTCAGGCTGCGCTTCATATTGCTGCTAACCCAGTGTTTCATGAGCGTACTAAGCACATAGAAGTGGACTGCCATTTTATTCGGGATGCTATTACAGACGGTCTTATTTCTACTCATTATGTTCGTACAGGAGACCAGTTAGCTGATATCTTTACTAAAGCGCTTGGAAGAAAACAATTTGATTATCTTCTTGGCAAGTTGGGTGTTCGTAATCTGCACACTCCAACTTGAGGGGAAGTATTGTCTAGGGGTAAAGCCTAGTTTCCTAACTTGGGCATTAAACTAGAAATATATAAATATATTATGTTTCCTAATTTGTTGTAGTTTCCTTGTTTGTTAGTTTTTCTTGTATATATACACCAATTGTAACCCATAGAGGATAGAAATAAGAAATATCTTTTCATAAAACTTATTAGTTATTGATATGACGAGCATGTTTGGTGATGGAAGATGAAACTTTTAACTAGAATTTTCTTCCCTTTGATTATCTTTATTTACTTGGTATTTTCTTTTGTTAGTTTACTTTAGTTTAATTCACTACAATTCCCCTTGGTTTATAAGAAGTTGAAAACAAATAACAATAACATAACTCCTCGTGGGAACGATCCTTACTACTGCTATATTACTTGTTAGTATTAGTAGGAAACATATAAATTAAAATTTGTTGTACTTACGACACACATCAGCTGTATATAAATGTTCTTCGTCCGACTCGTTTATTTAGTTTTTCATCGCTTTATTTTTTGTTTGTATTTGGTTTGTTCTTTTATTATTCTTTTTCAGCATTCGAATGATTTTTCCTTTCTTTTATGGAATGACGAGTGATCCTGTTGTCACTTTTAATGCCGATGATGTGATTGCTTCTAGTCGTAATTTTTTTTTCCTTTGGCTTGTGTGGTGATTTATTATTCAGATGCTTCAGGATTGCTAGTGCTGATGATAGACCTTATTCTCCATTTTTTTTCTTTTTCTGTTTGGAATATGTGAAGAAAGTAAAGAGCTTGCGTTCTAGGTTCCTACTTGGGAATCCGAGCATGATTCTCCGGTGAGAAAATTCAGGTTTATAGAAGATATGTGTGACCGTCCCTGCTTCCACCAGCATTAGAAGGGAATCCAATGGCATGGTCCTCCTGTGTCGGTATATCTTTATCTGCTACTGCATAAGGTCACTACAAGAAAAACGGGTTTAAGCGTCTAAAATATTAGCAAGAGCTCGAAAATTTAGTCGCTTAAACAGTTTAAGCGTCTAAAATTGCAACTGCCAAAAATTTTGGCGGCAATAAACATGTGTCCACTATTTTTTAGCAACGAAAAAAATACACTTAATCCCTAGATCCTTTGTTCAAGTAATTTATAGCAACTAAAATAATGAACATGTAGCTATTCACTTTGAGGCACCGACTCGTAGCAACAACAAAATAAATTGGT
>JAJJMC010029246.1:62385-74196 GCA_023531435.1 Papaver californicum
AAATAAATTGGTTGCTCAAACCTCTCTCAGCAACTAAGTTTGAGCCAGGACCAAATATGTTTAATTGCTAGATCCGTTTTTCAAGTAACTTATAGCATCTAAAAAAGTGATCATGTAGCTATTCACTTTGAGGCACAGACTCGTAGCAACAGAAAATGAATTGGTTGCTCAAACCTCTCTCAGCAACTAAGTTTAAGCCACCACCACATGTTCAAAAATGAATTACTTGAGGGAGAAAGATAGACCGTGTGATCAAATCCATCAACGCTTTATACCTAGTTTTATCTAGTCATACGGATTGTGATCCGTGTGACTCATTGGAAAAAAATCGTATTTGTCCATTTTAGTACGATTATACTTGGTTATAACACCCTTTTTTGATTATTTTTTAATTATTTTTGTCTAAATATTATACATATTTTAATTAGTAAAATATTCATATATTTTAATATCGAGGAATATGTATTTATGGAAGAAAAAAAATTAATAACCTCAGAAAAAATCCAAAGAATAATGATTTCCTAAAGCTATATTTATATTCATTGGATCAGATATTTTTGGTTTTCTATTGGCCAGATAAACAATTTAAGGATCATTATGTGTGTGTTTTAGACTTTAAAAACAAAAATAATGTTTGTGTTTAAATTACTCCATTTTTGGTCAAATTAATGGATAATGAATAAAATTTGGTGAGATTGAGAAATATTCAATAAAATTGCTTACCATTAGACTTAAATGTACAATTTAGCGTCCTTTCTAACAGCTATTTGATACTAAAAAAGATTTCATTAACCTCCATAATTAACGGGATTAATTTATTTGGTACTAAAAATGATTTCATAAACCTCCATAATTAACGGGATTAAGAATCCTATTTAAAAGACAAGATATTAAATAAGAATTAAAGAAGTAAACATGGTTACGAACTAACAGGTAAAGGTAGAAAGTAAGCATGCATATAGCATTTGCAAAGAACAAACGAAACATAAGGCAAGGTTTTAACAAGCCAGATCATTAATTCTTGAAACTTTTTGGTAGCAAAAAAGATGCAGTCACTTGTGTTCACCAATTCAACGTACTACTCTGAAATCTAAAACTGGTATGATATTTTTTCTCTTTCTCCAAAGATATTACAAACTAGCATAAAGATTAAGTAAATCAAACTAATCCTCCTCCTCGGCTTCATTTTCAGCAATGTTGAAGTATCGCAACTCGTAGACATTACGGTCTTTGCTGGATGCAATGACTCTCAGCCAGTCGCTAACATTGTGCTTCTTCAAGTATTTCTTGGTCAGATACTTCATGTACCTAATTACATGAATAATAAAAAAAAAGAATCAACACAAGGAAACCCAAATACAAGCATAACAGTCCTAGTGAGCCAATGAGCAATAGTTTCTTGGGTACTGCTGGAAACCAAAAAATCTGTTTGCACACAAAAAATGAGTAAAAGCAATTCATAAACTAACAAGGATCCACCACTGTATATCCGGATCATATTGCCCATGTTAAATAACCCTTTCAGAGTTCCCTAGATAGGTTCCCATTTAAAGACACCCTGTTAAAGTGAGACCTTAAAGTTAACCAGAGGCTGTACATAATCATATCATGTGATTGAAACAGAAGAAAACCAAAATCTCATAAGATAATATGCACAACATACAACCTGCAAAAACACATAGTACTTTAAATTGCCACTGACCACTACGAAGCAAACAACTTCTATTCACTATAAGTATTTGGGTTAGAATATGAACAACAAAAATAACTTAATCAGTTACAGATTCATTGTTGTTCACATTCTAAACCAAATTAAGTCTATGTCTTCCTTTCACAAGCAGCTACAGATCAATTTCAAAAAGCAGCAGTTAATAAAATCACATGGCAGTTGCGAATCTTCTTTAAATCAAAAGTCATGTACAGACCCCTAATATCAAAACCCTTTTGAAAATTACCTCGATTTATAAAACCCATTCTAGAAAACTCGAATTTCCCTTATTATTTAAACACCCAAATCGAAAAACTCAATCCTAATTACAACAAATTGAAAACCCACTTTGCCAAAAATCGATATATTTTTTTTAATTCAATCATAAAAACAAAAGAAGATTTCACATAAACGGATTAGATTGAAATGTCTAATTGGCCAGAAATTTCTATCAAAGTAAAACAAAATGCTAGGAAACGAAACCAACAGCAGTGAGGTTAATCTACCTGAACTTCAGATTCAATCCTGTGAAAATCCAAAAGCACAAAGTTCAAAATGCTAGGAAACGAAACCAAATACCAGGAGAAACATAGTAGTCTATAGACTATACAAAATGAGCAGAACAAATGCTGGATGTAACATAGTTACTAACCTATCAAGATCATATCCTCCCACACCGAGAACAAAGTCCAGGTCAACAACTCCAAATTTAGCTTGTTTAATATGTGCCATGCTGTTGATACCCTGCAACAAATGCTCCCAAATTAGTCAAGCAACAGATGCTCCCAAATTAGTGAAACTTAGCAAAGAATGTTGCAGAAATGAAAAATTTTACCTTTATTCTCGTATTCAACGCGCCCAACTCCTCCTCATTCACTAAATCCACCTGCACAAGATAAAATAAAAATTATCATTCAAACCTAGAATGATAGAACAAAACAAGTTATAAGAAACTTAGAAAAGTTATGATTGTATAGTGAATAGCATCCCCACACTTACCCGACGGATCATATATGTCCCCATAGAACCCAAAAGAAATAAAATTGGGATATACTCACCTTGTTCAAAATGATACCATCTGCCAACTTGTTCTACAGCTTCATTCAAAATGAGAACAGAAGTGTCGGAAAGAAAACTAATAAGTTAATTTGCACCATCCTTAAACCCAAATGTCTTCCCAGGATACAAGCTTTCAAAAGCAGAATGAACTTCTTCTCTCCATTCGGTGTACCACACTGGCCTGTATCAAAAGAGAAAAGCAGCAATCTAATTCAAAATAAGAACCTTACATAGGCCCTTAACCAAAATTACTCGTATTGATTTGGGGGATAAATTAGAAAATTAAGTTTTTAAATCGAAATCAAATTTGTTGCTTGGTTTTAGGATTTGATTAAAACCATTTTCATTTTCCGCCGGGAACACGGAAAACACCTCAAGAGCAAAAAAATAGTAAAAGAAAAATTCAGCTGAATAATGTTCAATCTTCTAAATGATAAATTTTTTACCTTTCTTCATAATTGAACAGTTCCATGTCCATGGAAACTGGCACCACCATTCCCACACTGGTCTATGAGTTTGTGTTAGAGTTCTTTGGTTATAACATAGATGTAACCTTGATTCCTCTCCTTGAGGTACGTAGTGTTTAGGGTACACATCAATGAAAAGAAAAGAAAATGTTGGTGTTTACCTTCTCGTGATGGAACCCTAGTTTTCTCAGATTGGTGATGGTGGTGATGCGGCTCAAATTGGGAGAGAGAGAAAAGAAAATGTTGAAAATGAAAGAGATACTTTTGTGAAGGGTTTTGATAAAAAATAATTAACGGTGGTGATGGTACCTCATACGGATCCTGCTTTGCTTTTGATAGTCCAGATTTTTTTTTGGATGGTCATACGGATTCTGTGTTAGTTACCATTTTGTGTTAGTTACCATTGTGTGTGTTAGTTACCATCTTACTGAAATGGAAATTTGAAAGGTGGATATTGGATTTCGAATGTCGGCAACGTAACCTAACAAATTTTGGAAATTAAGATTCATAAAAAAAATTATAAATTTTATAAATTTAAAAGGTGGATAACGATATAGGGTTCCATGAACCCTGAACTATGAAACTATGATTTCAGCAAAAAAAATGTAAATTTAAAAGATTCATTTTTTTTCATCGATCTAACAAATCTAACGATATGAAACTATGATTTCACCAATCTAACTAAAATTCACTCAATTTTTTATCGAACCGACTTGACTACACTCAATTTTGATCGATCTTACTCAAATTATATCAATTTTTGTTCAATTTCACTCGATTTCACTTTGATTTATTGAATTTTATTCAATCTCAATCAATCTAATTCATTTTGTTATCTATCTAACAAATCTAACGATATCAAACTATGATTTTATCAATCTTACTAAAATTCAGTCAATTTTTTATCGAACCGACTTGACTACACTCAATTTTGATCGATCTTACTCAAATTATATCAATTTTTGTTCAATTTCACTCGATTTTACTTTGATTTATTGATGAAAAATTTATATAATTTGAGTAAGATCGATCAAAATTGAGTGTATTCAATTCGGTTCGATAAAAAATTGAGTGAATTTTAGTCAGATTGATGAAATCATAGTTTGATATCGTTAGATTTGTTAGATCGCTAAAAAAATAAATAAGTTTAATTAAGATTGAATAAAATTCAATAAATGTAAGTGAAATCGAGTGAAATTGATGAAAAATAGATATAATTTGAGTAAGATCGATCAAAATTGAGTGTATTCAAGTTGATTCGATTACAAATTGAGTGAATTTAGTGAGATTGATGAAATCATAGTTTTATATCGTTAGAGTTGTTAGATCGATAACAAAATGGAAAGGTTTGATTGAGATTAAATCAAATTCAATAAATCAAAGTGAAATTGATGAAAAATTGATATAATTTGAGTAAGATCGATCAAAATTTAGTGTATTCTAGTATGTTCGATAACAAATTGAGTGAATTTTAGTGGATTGAGGAAATCATAGTTTGATATCGTTAGATTTGTTAGATCGATAACAAAATGAATAAGTTTGATCAAAATTGGATAAAATTCAATAAATCTAAGTGAAATCGAGTGAAATCGATGAAAAATTGATATAATTTGAGTAAGATCGATCAAAATTTAGTGTATTCTAGTTTGTTCGATAAAAAATTGAGTTGATTTTTGTGGGATTGATGAAATCATAGTTTGATATCGTTGGATTTGTTAGATCGATAAAAAAATATGAATAAGTATGATTGAGATTGAATAAAATTCAATACATCTAAGTGAAATCGAGTGAAATTGATGAAAATAATTTGATTAAGATCGATCAAAATTGAGTGTATTCAAGTCGGTTCGATAAAAAATTAACTGAATTTTAGTTAGATTTATGAAATCATAGTTTGATATTGTTAGATTTGTTAGATTGTTAAAAAAAATGAATAAGTTTGATAGAGATTGGATAAAATTCAATAAATCTAAGTGAAATCAAGTGAAATTGATATAATTTGAGTAAGATCGATCAAAATTGAGTGTATTCAAGTCGGTTTTATACAAAATTGAGTGAATTTTAGTGAGATTGATGAAATCATAGTTTGATATTGTTAGATTTGTTAGATTGATAGAAAAAAAAATAAGTTCGATCGAGATTGGTAAACTTCAATAAATCTAAGTGAAATTGATGAAAAGTTGATATAATTTGAGTAAGATCGATCAAAATTGAGTGTATTCAAGTCGTTTCGATAAAAATTGAGTGAATTTTAGTCAGATTGATGAAATCATAGTTTGGTATTGTTAGATTTGTTAGATTGATAAAAAAAATATGAATAAGTTTAATTGAGATTGAATAAAATTCAATAAATCTAAGTGAAATCGAGTGAAATTGATGAAAAATTGATATAATTTGAGTAAGATCGATCCAATTTGAGTGTATTCAAGTCGGTTTTATATAAAATTGAGTGAATTTTAGTGAAATTGATGAAATCATAGTTTGATATTGTTAGATTTATTAGATCGATAAAAAAAATGAATAAGTTTGATCGAGATTAGATAAAATTCAATAAATCTAAGTGAAATCGAGTGAAATTGATGAAAAATTGATATAATTTGAGTAAGATCGATCAAAATTGAGCGAATTTTAGTAAAATTGATGAAATCATAGTTCGATATCGTCATATTTATTAGATCGATAAAAAAATGAATAAGTTTGATTGAGATTGAATAAAATTCAATAAATCTAAGTGAAATTGAGTGAAATTGATGAAAAATTGATATAATTTGAGTAAGATCCATTAAAATTGAGTGTATTCAAGTCGTTTCGATAAAAAATTGAGTGAATTTTAGCCAGATTGATGAAATTATAGTTTGATATTGTTAGATTTGTTAGATTGATAAAAAAATGAATAAGTTTGATCGAGATTAGATAAAATTCAATAAATCTAAGTGAAATCGAGTGAAATTGATAAAAAATTGATATAATTTGAGTAAGATCGATCAAAATTGAGTGTATTCAAGTCGGTTTTATACAAAATTAAGTGAATTTTAGTGAAATTGATGAAGTCATAGTTTGATATCGTTGGATTTGTTAGATTGATAAAAAAAATATGAATAAGTTTAATTGAGATTGAATAAAATTCAATAAATCTAAGTGAAATCGAGTTAAATTGATGAAAAATTGATAAAGTTTGAGTAAGATCGATCAAAATTGAGTGTATTCTAGTCTGTTCGATAAAAAATTGAGTAAATTGTAGTGAGATTGATGAAATCATAGTTTGATATCGTCAGATTTATTAGATCGATAAAAAAATGAATAAGTTTGATTGAGATTGAATAAAATTCAATAAATCTAAGTGAAATCGAGTGAAATTGATGAAAAGTTGATATAGTTTGAGTAGGATCGATCAAAATTGAGTGTATTCAAGTCGGTTCGATAAAAAATTGAGTGAAATCGAGTGAAATTGATGAAAATTGATATAGTTTAACCCAAACACTTGTCTTAATCCTTATGATAATCCAACATCAAATCTGGACTATCCAAAACCTTCATGATCCGTATGAGGTCGCTTATCCACCGTTCAAATTTTCCTTTTTAGCACAAAAAGAAGCACACGTGGGGAATACACAAACAACAAATCATGTCCGTCAATCTCTTTGATCAGTTACTCGAGGTAAAATTAACTTTTCATATTTAACCATAGAAGAGAGAGAAAATCACTAAACCTAATCTCTACTTCCTTCTCGTCCGCTTCCCACCTTCTCCAATTTCTCTGTAAACCCTAACTCATGTCATTCTACTACTTCTGCAACAACAAAAAAAGAGGAAATCTGATCGAACTTCCACTAAGTGAATCTATAAACTTAGATTTTGTTAGATCGATAAAAAAATGAATAAGTTTGATTGAGATTGAATAAAATTCAATAAATCTAAGTGAAATCGAGTGAAATTGATGAAAATTGATATAGTTTGAGTAAGATCGATCAAAATTGAGTGTATTCAAGTCGGTTCCAAAAAAATTGATGAATTTTAGTGAGATTGATGAAATCATAGTTCATCGTATTATCCTTAATAACCTCTTCCCTTAAGTCGGAATCTTCATCGATACCCTAAACTCATTGATGTTCGTCATATTATCCTTAATAACCTCTTTTCCTAAGTCGGAATCTTCACTAGTACCCTAAACCCATTGATGTTCGACATATTATCCTTAATAAACTCTTCCCCTAAGTCGAAATGTTCACCTGTACCATAAACTCATCAATGTCCATCGTACTATCCTTAATAACCTCTTCCCTTAAGTCGGAATCTTCATCGGTACCCTAAACCCATTGATGTTCGTCATATTATCCTTAATAACCTCTTTCCCTAAGTCGGAATCTTCACCGGTACCCTAAACCCATCGATGTTCATCGTATTATCCTTAATAAAATCTTCCCCTAAGTCGAAATGTTCACCTGTACCATAAACCTATCGATGTTCGTCATGTATTCCTCATAGTGTTTATTCCCCTAAGTCGGAATCTTCACTGGTACCCTAAATTTATCGATGTTTTACCACACATGCTACTCAGACACTAGTCTCAATCCGTATGAGAATTCAAAACCGAATCTAGACCATTCAAAAAATTCCATGATCCGTATGAGGTACCTTACTCACCATTCAAATTTTCGTTTTAACACAGTGAGAAGCACATAGTTAACTAACACACTTGACTCAATCCGTATGAGAATCCAACATCGAATCTGAACCATCCAAAACTTTTCATGATCCGTATGAGGTGGCTTATCCAACGTCCAAAATTTGTTTTCAAAACCCTAAACTTTTTTCCCCTTTATTTTCGTTATTTGTTTTTCTCTCTCTTTGTCTCTCTTCCATAATAGCCGCCTGAGAAGAAAAACTAGGTTTCATCGATACCTTCATCACCATCCACCGAATCTGGATCATTGAAGCTTGTCCACAGGTTGCAGCCATTTAGCGCATCATACTCACGACGATTGCAAAGTAACTTAGTAAGGTCTCTTTTCGTTCACTGTAACCCTAGCCTTTGTTTCTCGTCGCCAATATTTAGGGGTTTTGGTGTTTGTAGATTTTGTTGGTAATTGGAGGTATTTCTAACACAGGTAACAACCCATCTCTTTTAGATCTAGGGTTTACTAATTTTGCAAGCTTTTCTTTCATAAACTCTGATTTCTTACAGGGGTTTTTGTTAGTAATTTTCTAATAATTATTCGGTTTGGACCTGGATTCTTTAGGTTTAAAGCTGAAATAGGTGATTTTTCCACAATTTTACCTCTTTTTTTTTTTGTTTTTTGGATGAGGTATAGATTTCAATGGAATAGTTGATGCTGATCCAGATCACATCCTCAATCTTATACACTACGAGGTCATCACCATTTTCTTTTCTTATCTTATCCTATCCTGAATCATTCTAACTCCTCTATTTTTATTTTTATTTTTATTATACTGCAGTTATTATCATTATGTACATAATGAGATCCTTGAAAGTGTATATTTGGATTACAGGATGCAGCATCACTAGCAATAGTAATTTTGAAAAAGAAATTATGGGGACGGATCTTTCTGGGATGTGAAAACCATCCTTTATCGAGGTCTTTTTTACTGCTGTTACTCATTTGACTAGCCTAGTAATATGAAAATTACCCTAAAAATTCAATCCAATTGTTTTCATCTTGTACTTTGTTGGTTTGTTTCAGGCAAGATATAATGGATTTGGTGAATGGAAGTGGGAAGTTCAGCAAAAAGTCTGAGAAGTTTACAGGTATGCTCCTTATGAATATAGCATTCTGGATATGTTTCCTGATCGTCGGGAACCTAATTTAGTACAACTTAATATTTTCTTATGCAGGCAAAGGTCCTTTAGGGAAGCGATTAAATAACTCAAAAACTCGTCAAGTAATTGGATGGGAACCGAAGTCTGACCTTACAAGTATGATGGTATAGATTTCAATGGTGTGGTGGTGGTACGAAATTATTTGGAAAGGACTGGACGTGGAGAATGGGCCGAACAGGTAACTCTAATGTGAATGTGTACTGGATTTCTCATGTGTACAGGTAACTCTAATGTGAATGTGTACAAAATTGTTGTTTTTTTGTTTTGAATCCTTAACTTAGTTGATTGTATGTTTAGTGATCAACTTAACTCTGATCTGTTATTTCTCTCGGATGAGAATTCTTTTGGATTCAGCTGGGGTCGTGAAACCTGAAATGCCCACCATTAACATTCAAGGTATAGAAGAATGCTATTTAGGTAATGCAATTTATGGTCCTGATTTTTCATGAATTAATCTAGTTGTTCACCAAATGTTTGTTATCAATTTTTATTAAGTGGGCCTGAGTTAGTAAAGGAAACCTTTTTAAGTTTACAACCCCTTCAGCAGCACCAATTTCAACTTGATTTTTGATATACTATTCATGCTTTTGTTTCTGCTTTTCATTTTTGACTTTTGATATATGATTTTTTTCTGTTTACTCCAGTAAATATGCAAAAATGGTGGATAATATGGATATTGGATATCTCCATTGATGTATGGAATGAATGGGCTTGGAGTTAACGAGTTTCTTGGCCATAGTTGGTAGGTATGTGTTTTATCTCACTTATAGAAGAAAAAGTAAACTAAAAAAAGTTGGAACCCAAATAAGATCAGCTAAGATTTTGATTTTTTTTTTGTTTTTAGTATGTTCCCGGTTGTACAGATAAACTAGGAATAGTTGTTTTGGAATCACGTGGATTCTACACAGGACCATATTCATTTATTTTAGTTTAATTTTTATTATTTGATTCTTTAAAATTGATTAATAAACCCATGATACTAGCCTTATCACGTCCAGACCCAAAGAAAAACGTCATTGTGTTACTCAAGGCTTTTGGCGAGTTTCAACCCCTAAGGGAACTCCCAAACTTGGTAAGAGGTACGTGTCTGATACTGTTAAATATCAGTAATATACATGTGTAAAAGACCCGTGTTCATGTTGGTCCATACCTAAGAGATCTGTTCAAAGACCCCTCTAAGAAAAAGGTGGGATCTCTTGTTTTATGAATGATGGTAAGTTTATATTACTTCTGATACGCTTTTGACATTTGAACTTGTGATTTTCCTAATTAGGTCATGCATGGGGCTGATCGGGATATACTGTGGCTACAACGAGATTTTGGCATATACGTTTGCAATTTGTTCGATACTGGACAGGTCTTACCTATAAACCTCTGTACCTACACCTCAGTTAAACCTCTTTACTTCTTTATATGAAGCTAAAAAATAAAGTTTTTCTATCACGTCTTTTATGTTATTATGCCTGGAATTTGATTAATATCTGTAGTTATGTTCAAGTTATTGTTTGGAAAAATTGAAAGCTTCAGTCTTTCTGTTTGCAAATGTATAGGCATCAAGGGTATTGGAGTTAGAGCGGAACAGTTTGGAGTTTCTTCTGAATCACTTCTGTGATGTAGCTGCGAACAAAGAGTAAATCTTCGTCTCTTTCATGTAGTTTCTTTATGGGCTCATATTTGTACAATCAGTCCACTATTCAAATCTGTATCCTTGCATATAGCCTTGGGGTTGATCAGGTCTTTGAAGAGTTTCAGGCCCTTTGGGCTACCAGATATAAGAAATGTCCTATGTAACAATGATACGAGTACCAGTGTCAGTGTCCAACACTGTTAGTGAACTGCACCCTCAAACTGATATAATGGGAAAACATAATGTGGACCATGGAGAAGAACTGCACCCTCAAAATTTCAGGGACAGACACCCATATTTCCTTGAATTTTCGGTCATGAAGCTAGAGGGTATGTAAAATCTAAAATTTTATAATTTTTCTAGCAAACATTGGGAGTTTATGGTTTGTAATTCTGATTGAGTTTGAATTGTGGTGTTGTAGGTGTTTTAGTATTGTTGTTTTAGTATTGGTGGTATTTTACTTACCTAAATTTGTTGTGCAGGGAGTTCAGCATGAAATGCATACTTGACCTTCACTCACAGTTCTAGTCACGATGGTTCTAAGGATGAAGCACATACCTTCACTCATAGTTCTAGTCATGATGGTTCTAAGGATGAAGCACATTTTCCTGAAGTTCCTTTGGATAAGTTACTGAAATACTACAAAGACAATATGATATTATGCGGAAATATACATCCAAAGCTTACGTAATTTTGAGTCAATGATTGTAATTTGGATACTAATGATTGTAATTTTTTTAACCAAATGATGTTGTAAATTGAATTCATTAATAATAAAGTCAAATCAATTATGATTTTAATTTGGTTCACAATTGTTTTTAGTATTAATTTTAATTTAATTTTGTTATTTATTTTTAATTATATAATCTTAATTAGTGATAATGTCTAATATTAATTGTTAATTATAATTTGGGATTATCTAATCATAATTTATTTTTAACGAGCAAAGAAATTTGGTTGCTTAAAAATTTAAGCAATCAACTTTAGGTCGATTAAAATCAGAATTTCAAATAATTTGATCGTTTAAACCTTTAATCAATCAACTTGAGTAAAAACTTCGATAGCTTAAAAGCTTAAGCAATCAACTTCAGACCAATCAAAATCAGAATTT
>JAJJMC010029249.1:0-11266 GCA_023531435.1 Papaver californicum
TAAAAACAGCATGAAATCATGGAATATGCGCCATTCAATTGATAAACGTGTCTTCAAACATTAGATTACATCCCTAACCAATATAGAAGGGTTTAGCTCATCATGGGTTTCTAAAAACCCATGGAAAACAATCAAGAGATAAATTAAATCAAACCCGAAAGAATTGCGATGAACGATTGAGCAGAATCGCCTGTATGAAAAGTGGCCAGCGCCCCTTTTCCCTTGATGTCTTCTTCCCCTTGTTGCTGCTGTGTTTCACCGTGTATATGATATCCTCTAGCAGCAAAAACTCCTCTCTCTTTTATATCTCCGTCCCTTCTTTTTAGCTCAGCCCCACCATCATGTGTTTTGCCCTATATGCAAGTGAAGTTCCTCTTTTGTACGTGAGTGGCTAAGTCCAAAATATTGTTGTTGCCCACCTTTCCTTCCTTGCCTCAAGCTCTCCTTTTCCTACAAGAACTCCTATATTCTCTGCCCCAAATTCACCAAAAGAATCCATGAGAAAACCGATTTTTCTTTTTATACTAGAATTGGCCACTTTTAGGAAACCGACTAGGAATAGGAAATGTGCTAAGTTTCCTAATTCCAGCCCCACAAGTTATGGCAACTCCAAAGATTTCCCAATCTCATATGATGTCCAAAACATAGCTAACAACCCACCAAGGCTATCCACTAGCCCATCAACCATTCTAGCCCTTCAAATCATGACTTAGCACATTGCCGCAACATGCTTCAGCCGCACTTGCGCCTGGCCGCTGGCTGCGTAGGCCAAATAAGCCACTTCGGGGCTTTGCCCATATCTTCCTCAATTTTGATCAGAATTACTTCATTCTTTCACCTTTGGCTTTGTAATTCAATTCCCTACACTGTGGTATGTGAAAGGCCTATTTTAAGCAGAGTTTCACTGGCTCCTCGGTGATTCTAGCTTTTAAGCTCCATTATGCGGTTTTCTGAGCTGTAACCTGAAAAACTAACAAAACTACAAAAGTAATCAAAATACCTAGTAATTCACTCAAATATAGCAAATAAGGTTCAGGAAAAAATACTTTATATGTGTGAATTATGCACCTATCAAGAGTCGGTAACCAGGGTTTTTCAGTATCCACCACTATTTCTATTTAATTACTGAAATGAAACATAATTTATGAATATTAATTTATTATTCGTTCTATCGACATCACCTATTATATGTATTAGAGTCACAAATATCACTGGGACACCCTAAGCATGGCGCATCAAAAGCCCTAGTCTGAAGCATACACCATCTAATTGCGTTAGCGAGAAAATAATACGAAGCTAATTGTAGGTTCACAAATAATATCCGGCTCTAAAAAGCATACCCCATCTAAAGATTTAACCAAAGCATGGAATATCTAAAAAGTAGACAAACATATTTATTATCCTATTGATTCTGCGCATCGGTTACTGTATTGTACAGAACCGGTGAAACGACAACTAATTTAGATTTAAATCAATAAACAAAATCATGGAATTAATCTATTCAAATCATAATGGTCTATTACTTAATAATTCAATTTAATTAGTCTTGTACTAAAAGTGGTTTCAACATAGAACCCTAGTTACAAATAATTAGCTAGACATGGAGATGGGTTTCCTAAAACCCATAAAAATAAATAGAAGAAAAATAAAGAGAAAAACTTAGACCAATGTGGTCGTGTCGTAATCAACCAAAATAATCGAGTTCTTACTCTTCCAAAATAGATTTAAGTATAGCAAATAAGACAAGTTCGTTCCCACAGAGAGGCAGTGATTATCACTATTTTCAGTCATGTATGTAAGTAAAGAGGGGGGGTTTTTGTTGTGATTTTAAACTAAATTATACTAAAACAAACTAAAGCAAATTAATAGAAACGTGTATCAGGGAAAGAAAGCATTGGTTAGAGAATTCATCGTCCGTTTTCCAACATGTTATCAATCAAAGCATACTCAACATTCATGCATTAGTAACACCAATAACCCTAAAGTAGCCAGTTATCTCGTCTACTTAGGCAAAACTCCTAATATCATCAAAAAGCGCAAAGCGCCACTTTTAGAATTCTTAGCACCGGGTAACCTGAGTGAGTAACTCCACTCGAGTTCAACCCAATGATAGCAATGGTCTTTGTGAGTTGAGGTTATTCTAAGCAACCCGGCGTAAAGCACCACTCGGATTTAACCTAGGT
Source organism: Papaver californicum (assembly GCA_023531435.1). NCBI lineage: Eukaryota > Viridiplantae > Streptophyta > Magnoliopsida > Ranunculales > Papaveraceae > Papaver > Papaver californicum. Next base: position 2,184 of record JAJJMC010029249.1, read on the forward strand.
CAAGCTTCTACACATATTCGTATGGCAACATCCCGTCGCTAACAAATATGCTATACTACTTGTAACCGGAGTCCCTCGACAGAATCGACTCTCAGAACTCCAGTTTAGTTGTAGATATCAATGCATGCTTATTCAATTCGCGACTCAAACAAACATACAATCAATCATATATAACACTATATTCGGTAGAACATGAACGATATTAAAAATAACATGAAATCATGAGATATGCGCCATTCAATTAATAAACATGTTTTCGAACTTCAGATTACATCCCTAACTAATATGAAAGGTTTAGCTCATCATGGGTTTCTCAAAACCCATGGAAATCAATAAAGAAAAATATAATCAAACCCGGGAAGATAGCGAAGAATTGTTTCTGCAGATTCGCCTGTACGAAAAAGTGGCCAGCCTCAACTTGCGCCTGTGCTGTCCCCTTTTTCTTCTTGCTTTTGCTCCTGTTTTCTTCTCCTCTTTTCACCGTGATCTCTCCCCACCAAAAACTCCTGGATACTTTGTGGTATATATGTGCTTTTAATCCCGAAATTCAGTGCGCCCAGCCTTTGGAATCCTAGTTTGTCTCAAACTCTCCTTGCGTAGCCAACTTGTGGCTAACTTGGTTGCTAGAGCCTTTGATGATGAACCTGACCTCCAATAAACCATTGGGCCTTCAATATATGTTATATCTACCCCTACAATAGGCTTCCCACGAGAAAGGCCTAATTTCTTCATGTGGAATTCGAGTTAGCCACTTAGCCAATCCTAGTAGAAGTAGGAAATGTGCTAAGTATCCATATTTCACTCCAACAAGGTATATCAGCTCCAAATCCTTTCCTAAACCCATATGATATCCAAAACATAGCTAATAACCCACCAAGGCTATCCACTAGCCCATCAAACCATTCTAGCCCTTCAAATCATGACTTAGCACATTACCGCAACATGCTTCAGCCGCACTTGCGCCTTGCCGCTGGCTGCGTAGGCCAAATAAGCCACTTCGGGGCTTTGCCCATATCTTCCTCAATTTTGATCAGAATGACTTAATTCTTTCACCATTGGCTTTGTAATTCAATTCCCTACACTATGGTATGTGAAAGGCCTATTTTAAGCGGAGTTTCCCTGGATCCTCGGTGATTCTAGCTTTTAAGCTCCATTCTGCGGGTTTCTGAACTGTAACCTGAAAAGGCGACTAAACTTCGAAAGTAATCAAAATACCTAATAATTCACTCAAATATAGCACATAAGGGTCAGGAAAAACTACTTAAAATGTATGATTTATGCACCTATCACAATGTCCGTCAGTATTATCGTCTTTTCCGTCCTTCTACGCCGCCGGAACACGGCGGTTTCTTCCCTTTTTTTCTTCACAGGAAACTCCTGTACGCACCAAAGAACAGAACCCGAAAAAGCACTTGTCCGCCTCCGACAAACTGTACAGGAGAAAAATCTCCGAATCCCCCTCCTGTCTCTCTTCTTTCCCTTTTATAGCTTCCCTCTCTTCCAACCAATCACATCAATCCTAGCTTGTCTTTCAATCCATCACCTCCCACGTGACAAGAAAAAACCAAGCATAGAGTACGATGTCCTTGCTTTCTACTTTTCTTTCAACAACTCCAAAACAGTCACGTGTGGTCCTCTTGTTCATTAACCAACGACCTAACCCAAATCCAAGAATCTAGCCTTCTCATCGTAACTACAACCCTAGTTTCTAGCCTTCACGTGCACCCTCGACAAAATTCCACACCAAAACTTTACGTGTCAGACTCTCAATCACCTACTCTTTCACTTTTGTTTCCTAGCTACGCCTAGTCCATTCTCTAGCCACAGTCAACTGTTGCCTCAACTTCTTCTTTCTGTTTCTTTTACTGACACAGTTCAGTTAAGCTCTCTATTAGCCGTTCACTTGACTCCAATCACTACTTGGCACCGTCCACATTCCAAGCTTAACAACCGAGTACGCCCCACTTCAAGTAGCAAAGCTAGATAATTTAGTCTATTTAGCCGATTTAGTTCATACTTCGAATTTTATGGGAACCACCTATAAAATAATATGATAATAAAATTAATACAATTATAACTCCTAACAAATATAAATTAAGCGGTATAAATGTATGAATTATGCGTTTATCATGCACCTATGAAATTCCCCCACACTTGCCTTTTGCTAGTCCTCGAGCGAACTACAAATCTAAACTAATCTAAACTACAACAACTCCATCTCGTTGAGGATACGGTTACACTTAGCATGTGTAACAAGACTTTAAACCCCTAGGTGTCCCTAGTGGACGAGTTATAGTCTCGTGAGGGTTTACAAGAGGTATACCCACAAACCTAAGTTCCAGCTTCAAAGAGCTACGAAGATATAAAGTTTCTGCACACTTACAATGAGAAGTTAGAATTATAAAGAACAGTATTCTCATGCTTAACCATTGAGTTAGGAGAAAACCACCATGTGAAAGAATCCAGGTTCGAGAGTGACCGAATGTTTCTACCTCACCAACAAGGTTTTATGAATTTGACACTCAAAAGACGCACTTTATGGTTCTCACATGTGCGCAGGCAGGAATGAAGATAGACATCATGCACACGTTGAATGGTGGGAAGGAAAGGTAACCTTCTGAATCATGATGTTATCCAATAGAACGTGGGACGAGAATGAACCCTTTTTTGTTTTTCTAGTGACCTCTAATAAAGGAAATCAACCACTATGCGAGGATGGGAATGCTTACTTACCTTCTCATCCGATCGGCAATCAAACACCACTCTCACAGTATCCAATAGAAACGTCTTCGGTCTTCAACTGTTGATGATGAACTTTTGAACTTCGTAGAACCTGACACTTTGTATCTCTTTTCCTCGATTTCTTGTTGTTTGAAACTTTTCTATAGATTTCTTCTTCCCCACGACCTTATTGATTGAATACCAAAAACAAATATACACTAAAGCAATGATAAACTTTTTTTTTATGAGAATGAAAAAATAAATAATGAAACTACTACGGTCGTGGGATAAAGACTTTACCACTTGATTCTTCTTAACTTGTATTGCCTCGATATTATGAACTTCAATAACTCACATCTTTTGATTTCTTTCGCTTTTGTACACAAGTCTTCAACATATTAATTGTATTATTTCTTTACTTGAATATGAAATTTTCTATTTATTAAATGGTTGCTTGTACACCTTGACTGTTTTTAAATTTCCTTCAAATTTTTAATGTTCCGCTTGTTGATGATGATATGTTTTTATGGACCTATTGTTATCGAGAGAATGGTGCCAACTGCAAACAAGACTACAAGATAGAGTTAGCAATTATGATGACACCCTCATGATTGATAGAAATAACACCCAAGAGATCAAAAAGTAGTGCTGAAATTGGTGCGGGGTTAGATAGCTCATCATTCTACCCGGAATTTGCGCAAATGAAACACTCTAAACGGACAATTGAAGGTTTGGTGCCTCACTCATGGGTATTGAATGATCAAATCTTCTAATATTGTATTCTCTACCGGCAGTTTAAGTCCATTTTTGTCATCTCTAGCCTCTCAACAACTAAGCACTCCGAATCTAGTTCTCTAATACTTCTAAGTTCAGTTGTTTCGGTTAGAACTCCGTATGTAAACTTAGCTACAAGTATACTAAGTGACTCTAAAATCTTTAAAAGTTGAAGGTTTTCATGCGAATATGTAAAAACTCTATATGGTTAATTACTCCCCAACACTTAAACTTTACATTGTCCTCAATGTAAATTGATTCCTCCAATGTAAAATCAAGACGGGAAATCCTAACATGATATGAAAAGAAAAATCAAGAGAGAAAGATAGAAATACAAAACCAATGGGTTGCCTCCCATTTAGCGCTTAGTTTAACGTCTTCATCCCGACTTGGCATTCCTTGCTAATCCTCCAGAGGGAGTGCATCTACTAAATCGATCTCAATCCTTTCAGGTTCATAATAAGGCTTCAAACGATGCACATTCACTTTAAGCTCCTTCCCTGTTAACAAGCTACAAATTTCCTCTGCACCATGAGTAAAAACATTAGACACAACAAAGGGTCCTATGCAACGAGAATTCAATTTTTCAGGAAATAAATGAAGGCGAGAGTTAAAGAAAAGTACTTTTTGTCCAACAGTAAATTGTTCTCTAGAAATCCTATTATCATGAAAAGCCTTTGTTTTCTCCTTGTAGATTCATGAACTTTCATGTGCATCATTACGAATCTCTTCCAGTTCACTCATTGAAGCTTCCTTTGTTTACCAGCCCCATCCATCTCCATGTTGCACTGTTGAATAGCCTAAAAATCCTTATGCTCAATTTCAACAGGAAGATGACAAGGTTTACCGTACACAAGTCTATAAGGGGACATCCCAATAGGAGTCTAGAATGTTGTTCGGTATGCCCATAATGCATCATTGAGACGTAAACTTCAATCCTTCCTTGATGGATTCACTGTTTTCTCTAGGATGGACTTCACCTCTCGATTAGAGACCTCTGCTTTCCCGTTTTTTTGTGGATGATACGATGTGGAAATCTTGTGAGATATGTTATAATTTCTCAACAAACTCTGGAAGAACTTGTTTCGAAAGTGTGATCCCCCATCGATGATTATGGCTCTTGGTATTCCAAACCTTGCAAAAATATGTTCTTTAACAAAATATGTAACCACTTTAGAATCATTAGGAGAGGTGGCTTTAGATTCCACCCATTTCGAGACATAATCAACAGCGAGTAACATATAGAATTTACCAAAAGAATTAACAAAATGACCCATAAAATCAATGCCCCATACATCAAAAATTTCAACGAAAATGATAAACTTCTGTGGAATTTGATTTCTAGCACCTAGGTTGCCCGTTCTTTGACATCTATCACAAGTTGTGCAAAATACATACGGATCTTTAAATATAGTGGGCCAATAGAACCCACTCTCAAGTACCTTCAAAGAAGTTCTCTTTGCCTCATAGTGTCCTCCACAAGCATATGAATGGCAAAAAGACAAGATAGAGTTATATTCAGATTCGGGTACGCACCTTCATATAATTTGGTATAAACAATATTTCCACAGGTATGGATCATCCCATATATATTGATTCGCTATCTTTTTAAGTTTTTCTCTCTCATCACAAGACAAATCTCTTGGGATTTGTTTAGAGTTTAGACATTAAATAATTCACAATATCCGCATACCATGGTTCTGAAACTGTAACTAAGAAGAGTTGCTCATACGGAAAGCTTTCACATAACGGGATAGCTTCTTCGTCTATAGTAAGACGACTCAAGTGATCCGCAACGGTATTCTCAATTCCTTTCTTGTCTTTAATTTCGAGATCAAAATCTTGTAGGAGTAGTATCCATCGAATGAGTCGTGGTTTTGCCTCCTTCTTTGTAAGTAAGTACCTAAGTGTTGCATGATCAGAAAACAAAACAACTTTTGTACCAAGTAAATAAGAACAAAATTTCTCCAATGCAAAAACCATTGCTAACAACTCTTTTTCCGTTGTCCTGTAGTTTTGTTGGGCCTCATTCATCGTTCTAGAAGAATAATAAATGGCATGAGGTAGTTTCCCAGTACGCTGGCCTAAAACTGCACCGACTGCATAGTCACTGGCACCACACATTAGCTCAAATGGCTTGCTCTAATACGGTGGTTTAATGATAGCGGATGTTATCAAAAGTTCTTTCAAACGATTGAATGCCGCCAAACACTTCTCATCAAAGTTAAAAACCACGTCCTTTTATAATAACTGGCATAATGGTGATACAACCTTGGAAAAATCTTTGATAAAACGACGATAAAATCCCGCATGGCCAAGAAAAGCACGAATCTCCCTCACCGTAGTAGGAGGGGTAAGAGCACGAATAAGATCTATCTTTGATTTATCAACTTCCAAGCCTTTAGAAGATATAATATGGCCTAAAACAATGCCATGAGTTACCATAAAATTGCACTTCTCACAATTTAGCACAAGATTAGTTTCAACACATCGTTTAAGAATCAATGTAAGGTTATCCAAGCACAAGTCAAAAGAATCACCATACACACTGAAATCATCCATAAAAACTTCGATAATATTTTCAACGTAATCTAAAAAGATACTTACCATACACCTTTGGAAGGTAGCGGGTGCGTTACACCAACCAAAAGGCATCCTCCTGTATGCAAATGTTCCAAAAGGACAAGTAAAAGTGGTCTTCTATTGATCCTCAGTTGTTATAGCAATTTGATTGTAACCTGAATAACCATCAAGAAAACAGTAATAAGAATGTCCTAACAATCTTTCCAACATCTGATCCATAAAAGGTCAAGGAAAGTGATCTTTTCTATTGGTTGCATTAAGCTTTCGATAATAAATACAAACTCTCCAACCGGTTTGTACTCGAGTTAGGACAAGTTCATTGTCTGTATTCTGCACCACTGTAACGCCTGACTTCTTTCGTACAACTTGTACCGGGCTCACCCACTTGCTATCAGAAATGGAGTATATGACTCCCACATCTAATAACTTAAGTATCTCTTTCTTTACTACTTCCATTATTGGAGAATTCAAACGACGTTAAGCTTCCCTTGTAGGCTTTGTTCCCTCCTCAAGTAGTATTTTATAAATACACGTAAAAGGGCTTATTTCCTTGATATCAACAATTGTCCGTCGTATGGCGGTTTACACTCCTTCAACACCTGAAGAAGTCTTTGTTCCTGCAATTCAGTTAGTCCTTTAGAAACTATTACCGACAACTCCTCATTATACATGTATTTTAGGTGATCAGGAAGAGGCTTAAGTTCTAGTTTAGGAGCCTGCAAGACAGACGACAACGATTTTTCAATAGTGCATGGTAAAGAGATAAATGAAATATCATGAATTGGTGGGCATTGTTGTAACGAATTGAGTGCACAAATAGCTTCCTCAAATTCATCCCCTAATTTCAGCTCGGTTCTTGGATATGGAAGATTTTTAAAACCCACACTTCTCGTGATAATAGCCTCCAATGGATCATTATGATAGACACATTTTAGTGTCTAGATTGCACCTTAGTTTCTATTAAGTTAGTATTCGATTTTGCAAATATTACGTGTTTTTATGCTTTTGTAGGTACATTTGAATAATAAAGATTTGTGAAAAAATTGGCTCAAAAAGTGATAAAGGCACCCAAGGACAAGTGTTATTGGCACCCCAAGAATGGATAAGGGACACCCTTGGATCGGGATGAGTTGGTCGGGCCAACTCAGCGGGTCAACTCGGCTGGATCGGCGAGTCACCGATCCAACTCATCGGGAAGAACTGTGTTCAACTGTGTACAATTTTTACGAGATTTTCAAGTTGTTTTCGATTCTAATTTGTTCCAAAAGCTACAAGAGTCCAAGACCAACTCAAACACATCAAGTTAGAGTGATTTACGCCGGAGAATATTGCACAATCATGAATTTGGACGGAAAAATGGAATCCGGCTTGGAATCGGATTTGTGAAGATTTGGATAGATTTTAAAGAGTTCTATTAGGTTTAGAACTCCCCCTAGGGTTTGTAGAGCCTATATATATGAAGAGAAGCCAAGAAAAATGGGGACGAAAACCTAGAGAAGAAATCAGAGCAATTCCGGCCACTTCCGGCAGCCGCAGGTCACCTGCTGGTGCATCGCCGGCACTGTTCTTCATCAGCCATCACCGAAGAAGACGACTAAGCAACGTCTGTATCTGTTGCATATCCAGTGTTACAGCTCTGCTCCTGTTGCCTTAGAATTTGAATACTCCTGTTGCTTAAAGCTTTCTGTTACAGCTGAACCCTGTTCTGTAACATTTATAAACATCTCTGTTCAGCTGTTACACCATTATTTCACTTTGTAATTGATATTTTGAGCAATGAAGAGATCTTTTGAGCAATATTTTTCCACCATGAGCTAAGTCTATTTCCTGGGATGATGGATAAGGTAATTTTCTCAATTTTATGTGATTTAATTATTTTCTAATAATTATTTATAATTCTTTTGTTATTAGAATTGCATAGTTTTAAATAGTGAAAACGGTTTTCTTTCAACAGTTGTGCTTTTGCTTGATGGATTATGCTTGGTTAATTAATTTTGATAGTCCATGCTTGTGATTTACCTCTGTTTGTTAGCATAACAAAACCAATTTTGACAATTATTTATGCTTCAATTAATCTAAAAAGAATTATCTGATTAATCACATAGGTTGTTAGATTTACCTGATTCCTGATTCCTGGTCCTTTTAAAATTATTTAAAAATCATCTTTAGGTTATTTAGTCTTTTTCATACTCCTGGAATTTTCTAGAGTTAATTAGAATCATTATTTTCTAAAATCATTACCTTCACAAGTTCGAGAAACGATCACCTTATTTACCACTTTCAAAACTACATCACATTATTCCCAAAATCAAACATTTGTTGAGCTAAAGAGTCAATAACATCAATAGGAAAACAAGAATGTACGTCACTAGGTTATCGCATCGCCTCATAAATGTTGAAACTATTATTTCTCCATCGAATTACATTGTCAATGTTCCACTATAGACATCAATTTTTGTTCTCTCTGTTCGCATGAATGGACATCCCAGTAGCAAAGGTATAGACGAAACAGTTGATCCATCTGTCATCTCCAGTACACAGAAATATGCTGGAAAAACTAGCTGAATAACCTGCACAAGCACATCTTCAACAATACCTCGAGGGTATACATTAGAACGGTCAGCTAATTGTAAAACAATTCCAGTTTCTTTCAAAGGTCCTAAATTAAGAGATTCATATATAGATGCAGGCATAACATTTACTGATGCTCCTAAATCAAGCATAACCTTATTAAACGTCTTGTTTCCAATAACAATAGGAATATCAAAACTACCGGGATCTTTACATTTGAGTGGGAGTTTCTTTTTCAAGATAGCCGAAGAATTCTCCCCCATTCTCATTACCTTATTACCGGTTAATCTTTGTTTATCGGTGTAATGTGATTTTATATAGTGGTAAATAAAGGTTCGATTCTCGAACTTGTGAAGGTAACGATTTTAGAAAATATTATACTAAATATAAACTAATAAAAATCAGGAAATTAAACTAGAGAATATTTTTAGAAA
>JAJJMC010029250.1:0-10778 GCA_023531435.1 Papaver californicum
ACTTTTGCATATAGGCGCATGCCCTTTGGGTTATGCAATGCACCGGCCACATTTCAGCGGTGTATGATGAGCATATTCTCTGACATGGTGGAACGGTTTCTAGAGGTCTTTATGGATGACTTTTCCGTGTTTGGTTCTTCGTTTGATGAGTGCTTGCATCATTTGTCGCTAGTGTTAGCTAGGTGTAAAGAAAAGAATCTAGTACTCAATTGGGAGAAATGTCACTTTATGGTTAAGTCAGGAATAGTTCTGGGACACATAGTCTCTGCCAAGGGCATAGAAGTAGACAAAGCCAAAGTAGACATTATCAAAACTCTTCAGGTTCCTAGAACCGTCAAGACATTAGATCTTTCCTAGGGCATGCAGGATTTTATCGTAGATTCATCAAGGACTTTAGTCTGATTGCTAGACCTCTTTGCAACTTACTTGCAAAAGATACCAAATTTACCTTTGATGATGACTGTTTAGGAGCTTTTGAGAAGCTCAAGACCCTACTTACTACTACACCTATAGTTCAGGCACCTGATTGGACTCAGCCATTTGAGATCATGTGTGATGCATCGGACTACGCCATAGGCGTAGTCTTAGGACAGAGGATAGGCAAACTATTACACGTGATCTATTATGCTAGCAAAATCCTGAATGATGCCCAGTTGAACTACACCACCACGGAGAAGGAGTTGTTAGCCATAGTGTTTGCCCTAGACAAATTTAGGTCTTATCTCTTAGGATCTAAGGTTATAGTCTTCACAGACCATGCTGCCCTGAAGTACCTTCTGTTAAGAAGGACTCGAAACCTAGACTGATAAGATGGATCATGTTGCTACAGGAATTTAAGTTAGAGATTAGGGATAAGAAGGGTGCAGAAAATGTAGTGGCCGATCACTTGTCTAGGCTAGTCCTAGACACTCCAGACGATTCCCCTCCTGTGAGGGATAGTTTTCCTGATGAACAACTCTTTGTTGTTTCTGAGTCACCTTGGTATGCACACATAGTGAACTATCTTGTTACTGGTCGAATGCCCCAACACTGGGGTAGACAAGATCGTTCTAGGATTTTAGATGAGGTGAAACACTTCTTTTGGGATGATCCTTACTTGTTTAAGTATTGTCCAGACCAGATTATCCGGAGATGTATCCCTGAGACTGATCAGTCCAATATTATCTCCTTTTGTCACAATCAGGCTTGTGGAGGTCACTTTAGTGCCAAGAAGACTGCTGCTAAGATATTGCAGTGTGGATTCTACTGGCCATCACTGTTTAAAGACTCCCGCAGCCACTATGTTGCTTGTGACAGATTCCAGAAGCTAGGAACCGTGACCCGTAAAAACATGATGCCCCTGAACCCGATTTTGATTATTGAGATTTTTGATGTATGGGGTATTGACTTTATGGGTCCCTTTCCTAGTTCTCTAGGTAATCTTTATATACTTGTTGCCGTAGACTACGTGTCTAAATGGGTAGAGGCGGTGTCGTGTAAAACTAATGACCATAGGGTAGTGGTCCGATTTTTGAATGATAATATTTTTGCACGTTTTGGTACACCTAGGGCTATAATTAGTGATGGTGGGTCACATTTTTGTAATAGACCGTTTAGTCTTCTGATGAAGAAATATGGTATAACTCACAAGGTGACCACCCCTTATCATCCCCAGACTAGTGGTCAGGTAGAGGTTTCCAATAGGGAAATAAAACGCATTCTAGAAAAGACAGTCAACCCAAATAGGAAAGACTGGTCAACAAGGCTTACTGATGCCTTATGGGCTTATCGTACTGCGTTTAAAACCCCAATAGGAATGTCCCCCTACCGTTTGGTTTTTGGCAAAGCATGCCACTTGCCTGTTGAGTTAGAACATAGAGCATATTGGGCTGTGAAACAGCTAAATTATTCACTTGACAAGGCAGGTACTCAGAGGAAACTCCAGCTCAATGAGTTGGAAGAAATTAGGATTGATGCTTATGACAGTGCTAGGGAGTATAAGAACAAAATGAAACTCGTGCATGATAGAAATATTTTACGAAAGTCATTTTCTCCAGGTCAAAAAGTTCTTCTGTATGACACACGGTTACATCTGTTCCTCGGGAAGTTACGCTCTCGGTGGACAGGTCCGTATGTGGTTCGCACTTTTTTTCCTCATGGAGCTATTGAGATTGAGACTCAGGTTGGTGGAAATATCACCAAAGTCAACGGTCAACGACTGAAACCGTTTTTAGAGTCTACCCCTACAGGTAATATTGAGGAGGTCCCTCTGGAGGACCCACCGTACTCTGATTGACCATCAGAGCCGTTTGTGTATGTATGTATTAGATTTTTAAGCTTTTTCAGCTTTATTGCTACGCTTCATTCAGGTACTATCTTTCTGACTCCCTTACTTTTACTCTTCTGGTATTGTTCTTTACTTAGAAACATTGAGGACACTGTTTAATTTAAGTTTGGGGGTATTGGGAGACTTTTTAAGGTTAATAAGATTTGGAATTTAGAAGCATGTGAACAATTCAGGGTGACACTAACCACTCTAGGTAGATAGAAACTTAGCCATAAGGATTGGTGTGCCCAGCTAGATGGTCTATTCATAAAGGAAACAGTGTTCAGGTGTTAGAAATAACATGATAGTTGTCACCACCATATCACGTTCTGTTTTATTATTTACAATTTCGTGTTTCTCTGAGAGTATTGGTGGGTCCTAGCATCGACGTGTTAATTAGCGTTGGAATGACATTTAGTGTGTTGAGATCATGCCCCAGTTTGAATAATATGTTATTGTCTTAGAGTTATGTGTGTGGTCCCCCTGTCTCCGTCGCCTAAGCAAGCGTGGAACGCAGGATCCATGGGAACACACATGTATTAGGAGTAGGAGTCAAAAAAAAAAAATAAAAAAAAAAAAATATAGTATTTGGTATTTTCAAGTTCTCCCTGTCTCCGTCGCCTAAGCAAGCGTGGAACGCAGGATCCATGGGAACTTGTAAATATTTTAGTTAGTAGTAACTGTTGAAAATGGGAGTATCTCGACACACTAGGTTTCATCTCGGTACTGACCTTCAGACAGATATGGGGAACTTGTAAATATTTTTAAACGTGGCTATTGTTTAATTTTTAGACACGGGAAATCAGTTAAACCATGTTGATAAATTCCTTATATGCTAGAAAATGATTTCGATGTGGCTATAGAGCCACATGAATTTATTTAAACCATGGTCATTGCTACCATTTAGACATGCAAATTCATTTAAACATGGCAAATTCAGAACTTGCGGTTACGGAAAATATTTAGCTCCATGGCGATAAACTTACTATTAAGCAACATATTAGGAACACCTATATTTGTTCCAAATAAAAGGAGAATTTTAAAAATATTTTGCAGAAACCAAAAATGAGAATATTTACATATACATATTTTATTAAGCATATAGTTTCTTCTACAAAATAACCTAATATACAATAAATTATTATTTTAATTTAATTTTATTTGCTTGAAAGATTGTTTTAGGGTGAAAAAAAATGTACTACAAAGCGGTACTTTCAAGTAGGTGATAGACACATTTTAGTGTCTAAATTGCACCTTAATTTCTAGTGAGTTAGTATTCGATTTTGTGTCTATTACGTGTTTTTATGCTTTTGTAGGTACATTAGAAGAATAAAGATTTGTGGAAAAATTGGCTCAAAAAGTGTTCAAGGCACCCGGGAAAATGGATCAAAGCACCCACACTTTGGATTGGGGCACCTCTGGATCGGGTCAACCCAGCGGGTCAACCCAGCGAGTCAACCCAGCGAGCTGGATCGGGCCGAGTCACCGGGTTAACTCATCGGACTCAACTGTGTCCACTGTCAACTAAAATCAACGTGTTTTTTCGCTTCCAGATTGTTCCAAATATTAGTAGATATCCCACACAAGTTAGAACAATCGAGAAACAGCAAAAAAATCCCGTGAAATCAGTTGAAAAATCATGTATATGGCCGGAATTGGGTTTCGATTCGGTTTGGGATTTGTGGGCTATTCTAGAGAGTTCTATTAGGTTTAGAATTCTCTCTAGGGTTTCTAATATCTATAAATACCAAGAGAAGCCAAGAGAATCGACAACAAAAGCCTAGAGAAGAAAATAGAGAATTCCGGTGAAGCTCCGTCAACATCCGGTCAACTGCTACTGCACCGGCCGGCTGTTCTTCATCCATCACTGCCGGAGAAGAAGACTCAGTAACATCTATAACTGTTGCTGATTTGAATTTTCTTGTTGTCTATTACTTCAAACCATTTGTTGCTTAAACTCTTCTGTAACAGCTGAACCCTCTCCTGTAACGCATATAAGCGTATCAAATCAGCTGTTACAGCGTAATTCAACCTTGTAATCAATATTTTGAGCAATGAAATCAACTTTTGAGCAAGTTTTCTTCACCATGGGCTAAGTCTATTTACTGGGATGATGGAGGAGGTTTTTCTCTCAATTTTATGTGGTAAGTCTATTTTTAATTAATTATTTTTAATTCTTTTATTATTATTTGCATGGATTTAAATTAGAAAAAAATGGTTTTTATTAAATAGTTGTGTTCTCTTTTGATGGGTCATGCTTAGTTAATTACTCTTGATGTCTCATGCTTAGGATTTACAATTATTCTTTTAGGAAACATATTTTTGGCAAACTTGAACTAAATTGTTAAAAAGAATTACATGATTAATCACATAAATTGTTAGAAATAACTGAACCTTGATTCCTAGTTTCTCCATATTTTCTAAAAATATTCTCTAGTTTAATTTCCTGATTTTTATTAGTTTAGATTAAGTTTAATATTTTCTAAAATCATTACCTTCACAAGTTCGAGAATCGAATCTCTTTATTTACCACTTTCTAAACCACATCAATTTTTGGCGCCGCCGACGCGGACTTGTTTTTAGGTTTAGGGTTTTAGATTTATTTTTAGGTTTTTATTTTTTTACTTTGTTCTATTTTACGTTTGTTTTGGTATTTTTCCTTTTTACTACAGGTTCGATTTTGGATCGAAAAGAGATTACACCCAAGTTTTGGAGTTAAAGCTAAAGACTTGGAATTAAAAAAGGGAAAAGCTTAAAGAACGAAAAAGAAGATCGAAGATTTTATTTTTTTTTAAATTAGATTTTTAGTTTATTTTAATTAGTTTTAATTAGTTTGAATTAGTTTAGAAAATTGTATTAGGATTTTTATTAATTCTGTAATTTTTATTTTATTTTTGGACACTTTTGGACATTTTATTTTTAAACCCTACGGAAGGGTAATTTTAAATATCAAACTGTGTGCAGGGACGGACGACAATTACGATATTGTCTCGGCCCCTCGGGTTCGCACACTATTAAAAAGGATATTAGTGGCCCGAGTCGACTTCAACGGTTCGTCGCTCGTCTAGAACGGGAGGTAAATTTCGACCAACCCACGAATCTCCTGTCAGTGGATTTTCTGGACGCCTTTGTATGCATATATGCTGAGGACTGAATACGGAACTTAATTTCTGCATAGTAAAGGGCAAGGCCTGACCATACAAGATAAGGTTTCGGATTTCATCACCGTCTCCTTCTTGCCCGCCTTAGGAAAACGAAACCTACACGAACCTAAGCTTAAAATCTTGACTAGAAAGAGACCGATAAGGTAACGAGCTTATAGGAAAATCGGTTGGAAGGACTGTATTGGTTACCTTATTAGCCTAACTCAAAAAGCAGGAAGATTAGATTAAAGTGATTAGAGCCGCCTTGTAACCCAGGGAAGCGTTGCCAAAGAGACAGGGTATCAAAGCTCCATTGAGCTTCTCCTGTTTCTCTTCAACTTGATTTAACTCGGATCGCTCAGAGAGATTCGCTAAAATTGTAACCAGTTGCCTTCTAAAAGAATAGAAGCTGGTCTAGAGACAATCTAAGTGGAACCATCATGCTTGTTGTTTGCTAGATTTAGGTTTGATTTGGTTGAGTCAGGGCACGATTGTGTTTGATAAATTTCTTGTTAGGATTTAATTTTTGTATGCCAAGAACGCCCTTAAGGCGAACTTGGAATAGAGACCCTCAAGGTAGGTTAATCAGTGGAAGACTTGTAGTTCACCTTGACCTTGAGAATCCAACTGAGAGTGAACTAGTCACTCCCGAGACTGTGTCAGCAATGACGTCTCTGAAGGATTTGTTGAATCCAACCCGGACCTCACGTCCATCTTGCATCAAGTTAGCCGCTACTGAAGCGAGCTACGAATTGAAACCAGGAATAATCCAGATGCTCCCATTATTCTTAGGAAAAGAAAACGAAAATCCCTATTTTCATGTTAGGGAATTCGAGGAAATATGTAGCACGATAAGAATTAGAGACTTGAATGACGAGTCTATTAAACTTAGACTATTTTCCTTTTCACTAAGAGATAAAGCCAAGTCGTGGCTGTATAGCTTGGCTCCTCAGTCAATTGAAACCTTTGCCCAACTTACTTCAGCATTTATTCAGAAGTTCTTTCCTAGGAACAAAATTTCGTCTGTTAGGCAGAAAATATGCACATTTTCCCAGCTAGAGGGAGAGTCTCTGTATGTGTATGTAGAAAGGTTCAATGACTTATTGTCCCAATGCCCAGACCACGGAATAGAGGAATTAAGGCTAGTTCAAATCCTTTATGACGGTTTAGATTATGCATCTATAACCTTGGTCGAGTCTTTGTCAACCGGAGGGTTCGACAGTAAGACTCCTGCTGAGGCGATGAAACTTCTGAGGGATATCACCGAGAAGACCCAGCAGTGGGAGAGTAGTAGAGAGCTGAAAAGAACAATTCTTCTAGGAAGAGGAAATGTTAATAGGGTAGAAGGATCTTTCGATTCAAAGGCCCAAATAGAACCCTTATCTAGAAGGCTAGAACTGGTCGAAATGAATCAAGTCAGTAGTTCAGAGCCCAACCAATTCGAAGAGCAGGCTTTTGCTCTTTATAATAACACTAGATTTGATAACCAGAGAAAGTTCGACCCATACTCGGAATCTTATAACCCTGGCTGGAGAAACCACCCGAACCTTTCTTGGTCGAAAGGCCAGGCTCAAGGTCAGTTTAGTAATGCTAAAGGCCCTCCAGGCTTCAGTTATAAGAATTCGGCTGGTCCAACTCAGCCCAGCAATGACGAAAAGAATGAGAAGAGATGCCATACCTTAGAAAAATCTATTTCTAGCTTACAAAATTCAGTTAGTGACATTGCTGCGGCTCTGAGAGAGAGAGAACCTGGTAGGTTCCCTAGTCAACCTCAACCAAATCCAAGAGGAGTTAATGAAATGTCGACTGGTGAGAAATCATCCAGTCATGTGAATGCTATTAGTACCCTCAGGAATGGTAAGGTAGTGGATAACAAGGTAACTAGGCCTGATAGTGAACTAACTGTAGTTCACCCTGATCCAATAGTTGAAGAGACTGATAAAGTCTCTGACGAACCTGAGGCAACCCCTCAGAGAACTGATTTCATGCCTAGAGCTCCATATCCAAGGTTGTTAGCACCTACTAGGAAGGAATCCAATTTTAACGAAATAATGGAAGTGTTTAAGCAGGTCACTATCAACCTTCCATTATTATATACAATTAGGCAGATTCCCCCCTATGCCAAGTTCCTTAAGGACTTATGCACACGAAAGCGAAAGCATAGTGTGCAAAAGAAGGCCTTCATAGCTAGCCACGTAAGTTCTATTCTGCAGGATAGTACAACACTTAAGTACAAAGATCCAGGTTCCCCAACCATTGCTTGCACGATAGGAAACTACCGTGTAGATAGAGCTTTACTCGATTTAGGAGCCAGTGTGAACTTACTGCCGTACCATGTGTACCTCCAGCTAGGACTAGGCGATTTGAAACCTACCCAGATGACTTTGCAGTTAGCTGATAGGTCCGTAAAAATTCCTCGTGGTGTCATAGAGGATGTTTTGATTGAAGTGGATAAATTTATTTATCCAGTGGACTTTGTTGTGCTTGATACCAAACCCGTGCCTGATCCATAAAATCAGATACCGGTTATACTAGGTCGCCCGTTCTTAGCAACATCTAATGCGATCATTAACTGTCGTAACGGTGTCATGAATTTGTCTTTTGGTAACATGACTATTGAGCTGAATATCTTCAACATTAGTAATCAACCACTAGAGTTAGATGACCCCAGCTTAGAAAATGTCAACATGATAGAGACTCTAGTTCAGGAGTCATAACCAAACACTTTAATAGAAGACCCGTTAGAGAAATGTCTAGCCCACTTTGGATTAGATTTTGATGATAGGGAAATTAATGAGGTGAATGCTGTGTTAGACTCAGTATCCGTGATAAACACCAGCAATAGGTGGACACCTAAGTTCGAACACTTACCAGTCCCTAAGTCAAACCTAGTTCCTTCCCTTGAAGAACCTCCAAAGTTGGACCTTAAGCAGCTACCAGATACTTTGAAATATGTGTACTTAGGCCCATCAGAGACCTTACCTATGATTGTAGCTTCAGATTTGGATATGGACCAGGAAAATAGGCTAGTAACCATGCTTCAAGACAATAAGAAAGCCTTAGGATGGACCATAACAGATATTCGGGGAATTAGCCCAACAGTTTGTATGCACCAAATCCATTTAGAAGAGGAGTCCAAACCATCTAGGGAGATGCAGCGTAGACTCAACCCAAACATGAAGGAGGTAGTTCGAACGGAAGTGCTTAAATTGCTAGATGCGGGTATTATTTACCCAATTTCAGACAGTAAGTGGGTCAGCCCAGTTCAGGTTGTACCCAAGAAATCAGGTATCACTGTAGTCAAGAATGAGGATAATGAATTAATCCCAACCCGAGTGACCACGGGTTGGCGTGTTTGTATAGACTATAGGAAATTGAACAAGGCCACAAGGAAGGATCACTTTCCCCTTCCTTTTATTGACCAAATGCTAGAAAGATTAGCTGGACATAGCCATTATTGCTTTCTGGATGGCTACTCTGGTTATAATCAAATTGTTATTGACCCAAAAGACCAGGAGAAAACCACTTTTACCTGCCCCTTTGGAACTTTTGCATATAGGCGCATGCCCTTTGGGTTATGCAATGCACCGGCCACATTTCAGCGGTGTATGATGAGCATATTCTCTGACATGGTGGAACGGTTTCTAGAGGTCTTTATGGATGACTTTTCCGTGTTTGGTTCTTCGTTTGATGAGTGCTTGCATCATTTGTCGCTAGTGTTAGCTAGGTGTAAAGAAAAGAATCTAGTACTCAATTGGGAGAAATGTCACTTTATGGTTAAGTCAGGAATAGTTCTGGGACACATAGTCTCTGCCAAGGGCATAGAAGTAGACAAAGCCAAAGTAGACATTATCAAAACTCTTCAGGTTCCTAGAACCGTCAAGACATTAGATCTTTCCTAGGGCATGCAGGATTTTATCGTAGATTCATCAAGGACTTTAGTCTGATTGCTAGACCTCTTTGCAACTTACTTGCAAAAGATACCAAATTTACCTTTGATGATGACTGTTTAGGAGCTTTTGAGAAGCTCAAGACCCTACTTACTACTACACCTATAGTTCAGGCACCTGATTGGACTCAGCCATTTGAGATCATGTGTGATGCATCGGACTACGCCATAGGCGTAGTCTTAGGACAGAGGATAGGCAAACTATTACACGTGATCTATTATGCTAGCAAAATCCTGAATGATGCCCAGTTGAACTACACCACCACGGAGAAGGAGTTGTTAGCCATAGTGTTTGCCCTAGACAAATTTAGGTCTTATCTCTTAGGATCTAAGGTTATAGTCTTCACAGACCATGCTGCCCTGAAGTACCTTCTGTTAAGAAGGACTCGAAACCTAGACTGATAAGATGGATCATGTTGCTACAGGAATTTAAGTTAGAGATTAGGGATAAGAAGGGTGCAGAAAATGTAGTGGCCGATCACTTGTCTAGGCTAGTCCTAGACACTCCAGACGATTCCCCTCCTGTGAGGGATAGTTTTCCTGATGAACAACTCTTTGTTGTTTCTGAGTCACCTTGGTATGCACACATAGTGAACTATCTTGTTACTGGTCGAATGCCCCAACACTGGGGTAGACAAGATCGTTCTAGGATTTTAGATGAGGTGAAACACTTCTTTTGGGATGATCCTTACTTGTTTAAGTATTGTCCAGACCAGATTATCCGGAGATGTATCCCTGAGACTGATCAGTCCAATATTATCTCCTTTTGTCACAATCAGGCTTGTGGAGGTCACTTTAGTGCCAAGAAGACTGCTGCTAAGATATTGCAGTGTGGATTCTACTGGCCATCACTGTTTAAAGACTCCCGCAGCCACTATGTTGCTTGTGACAGATTCCAGAAGCTAGGAACCGTGACCCGTAAAAACATGATGCCCCTGAACCCGATTTTGATTATTGAGATTTTTGATGTATGGGGTATTGACTTTATGGGTCCCTTTCCTAGTTCTCTAGGTAATCTTTATATACTTGTTGCCGTAGACTACGTGTCTAAATGGGTAGAGGCGGTGTCGTGTAAAACTAATGACCATAGGGTAGTGGTCCGATTTTTGAATGATAATATTTTTGCACGTTTTGGTACACCTAGGGCTATAATTAGTGATGGTGGGTCACATTTTTGTAATAGACCGTTTAGTCTTCTGATGAAGAAATATGGTATAACTCACAAGGTGACCACCCCTTATCATCCCCAGACTAGTGGTCAGGTAGAGGTTTCCAATAGGGAAATAAAACGCATTCTAGAAAAGACAGTCAACCCAAATAGGAAAGACTGGTCAACAAGGCTTACTGATGCCTTATGGGCTTATCGTACTGCGTTTAAAAC
>JAJJMC010029256.1:0-10349 GCA_023531435.1 Papaver californicum
CAAATCACCGAGTTATAATGGGATTAGAACATCCTAGAAGACTCACATGGCCTATATAAAGAGTTTACAATCTTCAGAATCAAGGGACGCAGCCTAGAGAGCGATTCAGAGAAAATCCGGTGAAGTTCCGGCGCCGCCGGTCACCTGCTGGTGCATCGCCGGCACTGTTCTTCACCCACCATCGCTGAAGAAGACGACTCAGTAACATTTATAAGTGTTGCTGTTCCACTGTTACACATCTGTTCCTGTTGTCTATTGCTTCAAACCATTTGTTGCTTAAACTCTTCTGTAACAGCTGAACCCTGTTCTGTAACACTTATATACGTATCTGTTCAGCTGTTGCACTATTCTTTAACCTTGTAATCAATATTTTGAGCAATGAAATCAACTTTTGAGCAAGTTTTCTTCACCATGGGCTAAGTTTATTTACTGGGATGATGGATAAGGTATTTTTCTCAATTTTATGTGATTTAATTATTTTCTAATAATTATTTATAATTCTTTTATTATTATTTGCATGGATTTAAATTAGAAAAAAATGGTTTTTATTAAATAGTTGTGTTCTCTTTTGATGGGTCATGCTTAGTTAATTACTCTTGATGTCTCATGCTTAGGATTTACAATTATTCTTTTAGGAAACATATTTTTGGCAAACTTGAATTAAATTGTTAAAAAGAATTACATGATTAATCACATGAATTGTTAGAAATAACTGAATCTTGATTCCTAGTTTTCTCCATATTTTCTAAAAATCATCTCTAGTGTATTTTCCTGATTTTTATTAGTTTAGGTTAAGTCCAATATTTTCTAAAATCATTACCTTCACAAGTTCGAGAATCGAACCTTTATTTACCACTTTCTAAAATTACATCATAAGCCGAAGTTGCTTAAGTTGGAGCATCATAGTGCTAAGGCACTATTATGCCGTGATGCATGATCCAATGCATCACCGAGCCAAGAATGCTCGGCTTTGGAAGAAATCTTCATTTTCGGCATTGCAGTCGATGGATGGCCCTTACCTTTCAAATATTTAGTTATGGAAATGCAAATAAAACATATATAGGGAGGGAGCTTTGATTCAATGTGCATAAGAGGTAATGCAAATATAAATGCGATGTAGCTTATACGATGGATCATACTTGATGCTCATCAAGGTGTTTAACTGTAGCTTACCCGAGAATGCTTCGCTTGGCTTTGGCAAGAAATCTTCATTTGCGGCCTTGCAGGCGATGGATGACCCCTACCTTTCTAATTCTTGGGTTGAAGAGTTGGACTTCTTGGATACTGTGGAGAATGCCTGGAGCATATTTTTTCAGGGAACCCCCATGTACATATTTGTCAGCAGAATGAAAAATTTAAAGAAAAATCTCATAACCTGGAGGAAGCAAAGATTCACCAACTTCGAATCTCAAGTGAAAGAAGCCAGATCCAACATGGAAGCTGCGCAGATTGCCTTCCAGTCTTCCCCTGCGAGCCCTACCGCCATCTCTCTAGAAAGAGAAGTTGTCTAGAAATTTCTCCAGGAAAGCCAATCAATCTGAATCTATGAAGAAATAGAAATCCAGGATTTAAGTGGCTCAAGCTAGGGGACAGCAACTCACCCTACTTCCATAAGTCTATTGTCAAAAGAAGAGCAAGAAACAGAATCTTGGTTCTTTATGATGCTCATGGAAACAGACTCACCTCGGACGAAAAAATAGCTAGAGAATGCGTGGACTATTATTCTGATCTTTTTGGGCACCATTCTGTCCCCCCATTTGACCTCAAGGCTTGGGACAAGATTGATCTTCTACGGACGGCTACAGAGGCAGAAGCGACTTCTCTGGTGAGACCCATTTCGGATGACGAAATTATCCAAGCTCTGTCTTCAGTGGACTCGGATAAGGCTCCAGGACCAGATGGCTTATCTTCTCTCTTCTTTAAGCACAGTTGGAGGATCATAGGCCCGGACTTCGCTAAAGCTATCAAAAACTGCTTCTCCAGCGCAAAGCTCCTAAGAGAGGTAAATGCCACCCTTCTGGCTCTGATCCCAAAATATCCTACTGTTGCTTCGTTAAATGACTTCAGACCGATAGCTTGTTGTAATGTTCTGTACAAATGCATTGCAAAGATCCTAGCCTCTATACTTAAGGAAGTGGTCAACCCCTGTCAGTCAGCTTTCATCCCAGGGAGGTCCATACAGGACAACATTATGCTGGCTCACGAGCTGCTCAGGAACTATCACAGGGAATTCGGAAAGCCCAGATGTGCCTTGAAGATAGATCTGAGGAAGGCGTATGATTGTCTAAGATGGGATGCTATCCTAATTACTCTGCAGAAGTTCAAGCTCCCGAAAAAGTTTATAGAGTGGATCAACATGTGCATCTCCTCTCCTAAGTTCTCTGTCATGATGAATGGTACTGCGTATGGTTATTTTGAAGGGAAGAGAGGCATTTGCCAAGGATGCCCCCTATCACCCCTTTTGTTCGTAATGATTATGGAGGTTTTTAACTCTCTTATTCTAAATCAAGTTGACAGGGGTCTCTTCAACCTCCACCCCAAATGTAGTGACCCCATAGTCACTCACCTCTGTTTTACGGATGATCTCCTGGTGTTTATGAAAGGTGATGTGCAGTCAGCCACTTCTCTAGCGGCGACCCTTGCTACCTTCTTTGCCAGAACCGGGATGATGGTCAACAATAATAAGAGTAATATCTTCTTATCCTTAGTGAACCAGAATGACGCTTTCGACATCCGTATGTTCTAAGATTTGAAGATGGCATCCTCCCTGTCAGATGTGGGTCTCCCCCTGTTGTCCACCAGACTAACTCATTCGGATTGTATGCCCTTAATTGATCATGTTATCGCCAGAATCAAGTCTTGGAAAGCTCGTGCTCTATCTTTCGCGGGCAGAACTTTGCTTATAAAGGCGGTCCTGAGTAGCATGCTAGTCTTATGGACTTCTTGCTTTGTTCTCCCAAGGAAGAAAATAAACTGCCTCAACTCAATTTTCAGAAGATTCCTTTGGGTTGGTATCGATCTCAATTTTAAAAAATCTGCGGTTAAGTGGACCACTATCTGCCATCCTCCAAATGAAGGGGGTCTGGGAATCAGATACCCTGATACCACCAACCTTGCGGCTAACATGCGTCACATATGGGACATCGTCAGCAACAAGGAGACATTATGGGTGGATTGGGTCAGCAAGAACCTCATAAAGAATAGGGATTTCTGGCCTCTCAAGGCTCCGGCTGAAAGCTCGTGGTGTTGGAGGCACATCCTGGATCATAGATGGAAGGCTTCCAAGTTTATCCTCCATCTGATTGGTAATGGGAACAAAACCAAGCTTTGGAAGGACAGGTGGCTCCCCTCAGGCTCCAAAGCGGAAGGTACTATAAAGAAACTTTGCTTCAACGCCTTCATTTACCATTTGTGGGGAGAAAGGAACAGAAGACTTTTCACTCGGAAGTACATGCCTCCAGATCAAATTTTCCATAGAATCGTTGAGGAAGTCAAGCTCAAGATGGTTAGAAACAGAGTGGACATGCCAGAATCCCACACCAACAGATGCCTCACAGCGCTGTGGAATCTGGAGGCTGAATTCACAAGACCTATCTTCACTCCATGCTGCTGGACTAAACCTGGCGATCAACACTGATGGGGCGTTGGACAGCTCCTCGGCACGGTATAGAGCCATCTTAAGAGACTCCAGAAGATATCCTTTGGTGGCTGTTGCTGGGAGCTCTAGTCCTGATGACATCTTTCTTCATGAATTGCAAGGGATTGAAGCAGGCCTTCTTGCCGCCTCGAATCACAATTACGCTAGAATCTCCATCAGGACAGACTCAAAGATGGTAGCAAATCTCCTATCGGACAATGCTGCAAAAGTGCCTTGGAACTGCCACCATGTCTGGGATTCAATTAAACGAATGTTGGCAACCTTCCATTCTTATAAAGCCATGCACACCTACAAAGAAACAAACAGAGTGGCGGATCGTGTAGCGAGATTGAAACCGGAAGGGAGATATGTTGAAATGGATATCAGTCTACTCGACGAAGAGACAAAGACGTGTATAACAGAAGATGCAACCGGGAGAGTCTACTATCGTAAGGACACAACAAAGATTGGGGATCCAGATTGATGTGTTGGTTTGTTCTTGTTAGTTGTTCTTTTGTTTCTTGGCTGTTTGAGTTGTAGATTAGTTGTGGTTCTGTTGCTTTTCTTTTTTCGGGTTGTCCGGTTGGGGTCTCCTTAACCCCCTCTCCTTTCCAAAAAGAAAAAAAAAAACAAACATGGTGTGTTCAACTTAAAAATTTACAAAAAATTCTTTTAAGTGATAAACTGGTGGAAGATATTTGTACTGAGATAGGAAGGAAGAATCATGTTTAATGGTAAGAATCAATTACCAAGGAATAGACTGTTGAATACTGTTCATATAAAGGTTAATCTGAAAGACCCTCTAAGAAGAGGAGGTTGGTTAGTCACTGCAGCTTCCAAAAAAGTATGGTTAAGGTACCATTTCAGGAAACAACCTTGTAACATTTGCCAGCATAGTTTTTTTTTTTTTTTTTGACAGGTAAAGAAGAATTAAGAGAATGTAAGAGAATAGTTTTGTTATTTTTTTTGCCAGCGTAGTTTTGTTATAGATCATAATGATTTGGAATGTAAGAGAATTAAAGAAGAATTCAGAATAAAAGCTATGAAGGAAGATGAGTATCATGATTGGTGTTAACACTGAGGAAGGTAGAGCACAGATGGCTGCGCAAAGTGCCAAACAAGGTGCGAATATCAATCAAACTATTTCAATCTCACCTAACAACAGTCTAATCATCTAGAATACTATTCTAGAAGAAAGTGAAGTAAATGAAAATAGGAAAAATAAGAGATTGAGAAATGAATCATCATCAAGTTTTCCAGACATGAATTCTCAAGCCATTATCACTATCCATTTAAACCCCATTTTCGGTGAATCGATTTTGGGTTCCAATGGAGTTTCCAAGAATAATGATTATCTAATTCAGGGATTGGAAAGAACAACACAAATCCAAAAATTCATAAAAGACAGTGATTTAGATATGGAAATCACTTCAGGGAAGAATGTTGGAGGGATAATTACACAAATCCAACAAGGAAATTCTGATGCTTCAGTTGAGATACTTTCTTCATTGATAATCTTTAGATCTAACTTCATAAAAATAATGTGATTTTTAACATGTATGTATGGTTATTCCAATCATTCTAAGAAGAAAAAATAATGTGATTTTTTAGAAGATTTAGGAACAAACATTTTCCAACCTTAGGTGGTCCTTGGTTACCTTAGCATTCACTTTAAAGAGAATTATTTTACGAAGGTGCACAATGGAAAGAAAACAAAAATCTTGGTTGATACGTGGGTGCTTGGCATCGAGAATCCTCTTGTTCCTGACAATTCTTATCAAGGAAATTTTAACTTTGTATCAGATCTAATTATTTCTAATACCTGCAAATGAAATACTTCTCTTTTATCTCAAGTGTTAGCTGATAACACTAAAAACAAGATCATGGATATTCAACTTAACCTTAATCAGGATGATATTATGATTTGGAGACCACCCAGGGATGGGTCTTTCTTGGTGAAGTCTGCATATAATCGTTTGAATGCTTCTATTACTGATTCTGGTAATAAGGCTAAGAACGTGCCTAGGGATGTATGGAAAGCTGTGTAAGTCTGATGCCGCTCATAGGATCAAATTATTCACATGGAAGTGCTTAAGAAATATTGTTCCAACTAGAGCTAGGCTCTCAAAGTTCTGCAGTGAAAGTGATAATAAATGTAAAATCTGTGGTGTTTATAATGAGACTTTTTGTCATATATTTCTTGATTGTACTTTCTCTAAAGTAGTCTGGAGAGGTATTAATGTTGATTCCAATAAAGTTAGTAGAAATGGAGTCAGTGTTAGTGAGTGGATATATTCTTGGTTTACAATTACTAGTGTTACTAGCACAGAAGATAGGAGGAGATGGCAGTTAAGATTGATGGTAGGCAGTTGGATTCTTTGGCGGGAAAGATGTGAAATCTTCTTCCAAATCAAAGTTCCTAATCATGAGGCTACTGTTATTA
The DNA here is from genome assembly GCA_023531435.1 of Papaver californicum. Taxonomy (NCBI): domain Eukaryota; kingdom Viridiplantae; phylum Streptophyta; class Magnoliopsida; order Ranunculales; family Papaveraceae; genus Papaver; species Papaver californicum. The sequence continues at coordinate 6,081 of JAJJMC010029256.1, forward strand.
GAATTTTTCATCATTTAAATTTCCATTCATATGATATTGTTGTCTCTTCTAATAATAGTAGCATTAGTATTCATATAACTAATAACTGGCTACCTCCTGTACCAGGTGTAGTTAAAATAAATATTGATGCGTCGTATTGTTATAACACTACTGATATGGGTTTAGATTGTGTTGTACGTAATGATGCAGGGGAATGTCAACGAACGAAAGGGTTGTTCAAACATTGAGCACTGAATCCAGAAGAAGGAAAATGCTTGGCAGTTAAAGAAGCAGTTGCATCTCACTCACATACAGATTAAAATTAATACTAAGTTAGTCATAAAGTCTATAATAAATCCTTTTCCATTAGTTATACGGGAGAATAGGAGAATATTTTTACTTAGTGAGTTTATTAGTTGGAATATTTTTTATGTTAATAGAAAAAATAATCGAGTAGCCGACTACCTTTCTAATTATGCCAGGAAAAAATTCTTAATTATGACAATTATGATTATTAAAGTATAATGATAATATACGGTTTTGTTGTAAATTAATTCTTTGGTGGATTCCATCACTCTTACACCCCTCTTACACCACCACCTTATCATCTCCCCTTTCACCTCTTCACATCTTTCATTTCTTGGTAACCCCCACATTTAGTGTAATAACTTAGGTTTAATACCTTAGTTAAGAGAATGCATTCCATTACTTCTTAATGTTAATGCTATCTTTATCATCCTCTCTTGTATTAGCCTATAAATTGAGGCTCATTCCTTTGTAATGTATACGAATATCTAGTAATGAGAAATTCTCTCTTCTTCTCTCTATATTTCTTTTGTGCAATAGTTCATCTTTTGATTTAGTTTATAACACGTTATCAGCATGCTCTGTTAATGAGCTAATTTATTATTTTTTTCAAATAATCTAATAAGAATAATTTTTATACGCGTACATAATCGTAGTTATTGTCGAACATGTATTCAGAGTAGCGACAACCATACATGTATTATAGACAAAATCCTTTTTCGCAGAGAAACTGCCGTGAAGTATCGACAATATGTATGGTTGACTAATATGGGTGAAAGGAATCCATGTTTGGTTGTCCTCTCACTAATAAACATTTTTGGACATAAATAAAAATTGTGAACCCAGAAGGTTACAAGTTTGATGCTTAATTAGTTTGCATGAAAGTGAGACGAGAGGAACAAGGACGCTAATTGCACAGCGCCACTCGTGGCATCTAGTTTCTACAGACACTTGAGATCTGTGAAATTACATCATCTACTCTTAAATGATTTGAAAATAACCAATACTTTGGTAAGTATTGTGTACCCCGTTGATAGATGGATATTAAGGGAAACTATTATTTGCCAGTTTTACATGTCATAGTCTGACATAATTGTTTGTTATCGAAGATAACGTTTGTGTAAACTTCTAAAATATTATCACAGGTTATACTTCTTTATTGAAAAATTCAAGATAAAAGATCTTGGAATCATGTATCAAACTTATTAAGCATTATAATGGTCCATGATTTTGTCAACTTTAGGAAGTTTTGACATGTTTACATGGATAAGTACGTAACCTCCTAATAAAACTTGTATAATAGAAATCTACTTTCATCTCGGTAACAGGTATGTAACACTCTCTCTGGTTCGTATTACGTACTAATTACAAGTTGTTTTTGTGCTTGATTTTATGTATAACTTTATATGTTATACTTGAAATTGTCGGTAGTGAATTTGTTTGCCAAACTTAATTAGCACTAATATGGAGGCATTGTATATATTGGTTTTTGTAGTACCTCTAACATTTGATTTTTGCTTTGACGGTTTATCCAAAGTCTCGTAAGTAATGAACTACAGATAATCAGTTTCCATTTGCCAAATTGTTAGACGATACAACATCCTTTTTGCAGCAACAACGATGATCATCTATTATTGTTTGAAAGGAATTTACGAAGAATAAAAGATATATCCGATCCTACAAATCAACCATTGAGAATTTGACAAAGACAATTCAACTTGAGATTTGAAATTAAGTTATGGCAACATAAAGGTCTCTATTAACAACAATTTTTTTTTGAGCTGAAGATGGTTGCTGATTAGCTACTTGTGGTAAATCAACTGAGATATCTTCTTTCTATTGGAGGATATATTGGACTTTACGAGTTGTACTCTTTTTCCTTAGTCAAGGTTTTTGTCCAACTGGGTTTTCCTTCTCAAGGTTTTAACGAGGCAATATATATATTTCCAACTACTTTTCTTAATCTATCTACAATTGTACTCTTTTTCCTTAGTCAAGGTTTTTTCCTTCTGGGTTTTCCCTACAAGGTTCTAATGAGGCAACGAACTTGAAGAAATTTGCTTAAAGAGATATTCGAAGACATTATTGAAGACAAACTTATATCTTGTTTTGAACAAAGACGGTCAGTGATTCTACTTGAAGATCAACATTATGTAATCAGTCTTTCTATACTTCTTTGGGTGCACATCATCAGGGGGAGAACATCAGTATTGTGTGATGGAAATTTATGCGTGTTGTACTCTTTTTCCTTCGCTTGGTTTTGTCCCAATGGGTTTTCCTAGCAGGGTTTTAATGAGGCAATATTTGACGTGTCCAACACCATGATATGATTTGTACTCTTTATCCTTCGTCTAGGTTTTATCACTTTTGGGTTTTCTTAGCAAGGTTTTAACGAGGCAATATCATAATAGAGTGGTGTCATCCAAGGGGGAGTGTTGTAAATTAATTCTTTGGTGGATTCCACCACTCTTACACCCCTCTTACACCACCACCTTATCATCTCCCCTTCCACCTCTTCACATCTTTCACTTCTTGGTAACCCCCACATTTAGTGTAATAACTTAGGTTCAATACCTTAGTTATGAAAATGCATTCCATTACTTCCTAATGTTAATGCTATCTTTATCATCCTCTCTTGTATTAGCCTATAAATTGAGGCTCAATCCTTTGTAACGTATACAAATATCTAGTAATGAGAAATTCTCTCTTGTTCTCTCTATATTTCTTTTGTGCAATAGTTCATCTTTTGATTTAGTTTATAACAGGTTTTAAATTATTTAATGAATTTTTTTTTATAAAACAAAAAAATAACCGGAAAAAGAAACAGTCCAAATCAGTTCCGGCTCTAGTTTAGAACCCGAATAATACCTTAAGAATCAGGACAGCATCATCACTCTATTTTTTCTTTCTTTCTTTCTCTCACATCAAAAGCAGAACAAGGTAGAGAACCAAAAAAGAGAGAGATGCTGCAGTGTATTTTCCTTCTATCCGATTCTGGGTAAGTTAGTTTTTAGTATTTTGTTACAACCTCGAATCAATTCTCTTAAAAATTAGGGTTTTCATTCATTTATTTCCCCCCCAAATTCTACTGAAATTTTAAATCTCTATGATGATGATGACAACAGGGAGATAATATTGGAGAAGCAATTGACATCACATCAAGTCGATAGATCCATTTGTGTTTGGTTTTGGGAAAATGTCATTTCTCAAGGAGATTCCTTCAAGGTACATTCACATTCAAAATTATATCCCAATTTTCATTATTTAGCCCTTTTTTTCAGAGTGGATCGTAGGCCAGAATATGTGTTTGGTTTTGTTTTTCTGAGTGCTGTTGTACTAGGCTAGTAGAGTTCACAGCATTTTTATCTGTATCATTGGAAACCATTAGACTGACTGAATTTGCTTAAACATGTAGCCATACTATCTCCAATTTTAGGGCACCCCGGCCCCTGTAGGTCTCCTCACTTCCCATCAATAGCATTAAGCATAGGCCACCTCGGCCCTTGTTGAGATGGAGAATCTGTTCTCTGGAACCAGCACCTATTAAACTACTCACTGAACTCACTAGTGTTAAGAGTATATGAGGTTGCAGTTAAAGTTTAAGCTTTCCCAGGCCTACCTCAATGAACCTGCATTTCATAGAAAAGCAAATGAGGCTTTTGTCAAAACGGTCTACAAAGAGGACAACTAGGGTTTATGTTTGGTAATATGCCCTGAGCATACACTTTCATATGAATGCTTGTTTTCTAGGTTTTACTATGAATTTCGATAAACATCCACGGTCTCTCCCCATTTATTTTCATTTTGTGCCCTTTGCTAATCATTTTGGTGTTCATTATCTTTTAGGCTTTGTGTATTTCATTTACAGTATTTACCCCTTTTTCTGAGTGTGGGTAGACTTTATGTGTTTGGTTTTGGTTTTCTATGCTGCTGTACTAGGCTGCCTTACAGCATTTACTTGTATCATTGAAAACCATTAGACTG
>JAJJMC010029266.1:0-12350 GCA_023531435.1 Papaver californicum
TGTTCCACCGTTACAGCTCTGCTCCTGTTGCCTTAGATTTTAAACACTCCTGTTGCTTAAAGCTTTGTGTAACGGCTGAACCCTGTTCTGTGACATTTATACACGTATCTGTTCAGCTGTTGCACCATTATTTCACCTTGTAATCAACTTTTTGAGCAATGAAAAGATCTTTTGAGCAAGTTTTCTTCACCATGAGCTAAGTTTATTTACTGGGATGATGGATAAGGTAATTTTCTCAATTTTATGTGATTTAATTATTTTCTAATAATTATTTATAATTCTTTTGTTATTAGAATTGCATAGTTTTAAATAGTGAAAACGGTTTTCTTTCAACAGTTGTGCTTTTACCTGATGGATTATGCTTGGTTAATTAATTTTGATAGTCCATGCTTGTGATTTACCTTTGTTTGTTTGCATAACGAAACCAATTTTGGCAATTACTCGTGCTTCAATTAATTTAAAAGGAATTATCTGATTAATCACATAGGTTGTTAGAATTACCTGATTCCTGATTCCTGGTCCTTTTAAAATTATTCAAAAATCATCTTTAGGTTATTTAGTCTTTTTCATACTCCTGGAATTTTCTAGAGTTAATTAAAATTATTATTTTTTAAAATCATTACCTTTACAAGTTCGAGAAACGATCACCTTATTTACCACTTTCAAAACTACATCAATTTTTGGCGCCGCCGACGCGGACTTGTTTTTAGGTTTAGGGTTTTAGATTTATTTCTTAGGTTTTTATTTTTAGTTTTATTATTTTACTTTGTTCTATTTTACGTTTCTTTTGGTATTTTTCTTTTTGCTACAGGTTGAATTTTTGATCGAAAAGGGAAGTAAGCCAAAGTTTTGGAATTAAAGCTAAAGACTTGGAATTAAAAGGGAAAAGCTTAAAGAACGAAAAAGAAGATCGAATATTTTATTTATTTTAAATTAGATTTTTAGTTTATTTTAATTATTTTTAATTAGTTTAGAAAATTGTATTAGGGTTTTAATTATTTCTGTAATTTTTATTTTATTTTTGGACATTTTTGGGACATTTTTGGACATTTTATTATTTTTAAACCCTACGGAAGGGTAGTTTTAAATATCAAACTGTGTGCAGGGAAGGACGACAATTACGATATTGTCTCGGCCCCTCGGGTTCGCACACTATTGAAAAGGATATTAGTGGCCCGAGTCGACTTCAACGGTTCATCGCCCGTCTAGTACGGGAGGTAAGCTTCGACCAACCCACGAATCTCCTGTCAGTGGGTTTTCTGGACGCCTTTGTATGCATATATGTTGAGGACTGAATACGGAACTTAATTTTTGCATAGTAAAGGGCAAGGCCTGGCCAAACAAGATAAAGTTTCGGATTTCATCATCGTCTCCTTCTTGCCCGCTTTAGGAAAACGAAACCTACGCGAACCTAAGCCTAAAATCTTGACTAGAAAGAGACCTATAGGGTATCGAGCTTATTGGAAACTCGTTCAAAAGGACTGTACGGGTTATTTTATTAGCCTAACTCGAAGAACAGGAAGATTATTTTAAGTTGATTAGAGCCGCCTTGTAACCTAGGGAAAAGTGCCAAAGAGACAGGGGTATCAAAGCTCCATTGAGCTTCTCCTGTTTCTCTTCGACTTAATCTAATTCAGATCGTTCTAAGAGGTTTGCTATAATTGTAACCAGTTGCTTTTTGAAAGAATAGAAGCTGGTCTAGAGACAATTTAAGTGGAACCATCATGCTTGTTGTTTGCTAGATTTAGGTTTGATTTGGTTGAGTCAGGGCACGATTGTGTTTGATTAATTGCTTGTTAGGATTTAATTTTTGCATGCCAAGAACGCCCTTAAGGCGAACTTGGGATAGAGACCCTCAAGGTAGGTAATTAGTGGAAGACTTGTAGTTCACCTTAACCTTGAGAAGCCAACTGAGATTGAACTAGTCACTCCCGATACCGTGTCAGCAATGACATCTCTGAAGGATTTGTTGAATCCGACCCGGACCTCACGTCCATCTTGCATCAAGTTAGCCGCTACTGAAGCGAGCTACGAACTGAAACCCGGAATTATCCAGATGCTTCCATTATTCTTAGGAAAAGAAAACGAAAATCCCTATTTTCATGTTAGGGAATTCGAGGAAATATGTAGCACAATCAGGATTAGAGACTTGAATGACGAGTCTGTTAAACTTAGGCTATTTCCCTTTTCACTAAGAGACAAAGCCAAGTCGTGGCTATACAGCTTGGCTCCTCAGTCAGTTGAAACCTATGCCCAACTTACTTCTGCTTTTATTTAGAAGTTCATCCCTAGGAACAAAATTTCGTCTGTTAGGCAGAAAATATGCACGTTTTCCCAGCTAGATGGAGAGTCTCTGTATGTGTATGTAGAAAGGTTCAATTACTTATTGTCCCAATTCCCAGACCACGGTATAGAGGAGTTAAGGCTAGTTCAGATTCTCTATGACGGTTTGGACTACGCATCTATAACCTTGGTCGAGTCTTTGTCAACCGGAGGGTTCGACAGTAAAACTCCTGCTGAGGCGATGAAACTTCTGAGGGACATCGCCGAGAAGACCCAGCAGTGGGAGAGCAGTAGAGAGCCAAAAAGAACAATTCTTCTAGGAAGATGAAATGTTCATAGGGTAGAAGGATCTTTTGATTCAAAGGCCCAAATAGAAGCCTTATCTAGAAGGCTAGAACTGGTCGAAATGAATCAAGCTAGTAGTTCAGAGCCCAACCAATTCGAAGAGCAGGCTTTTGCTCTTTATAATAACACTAGATTTGATAACCAGAGAACGTTCGACCCGTATTCGGAATCTTATAACCCTGGCTGGAGAAACCACCCGAACCTTTCCTGGTCGAAAGGCCAGGCTCAAGGTCAGTTTAGTAATGCTAAAGGTCCTCCAGGTTTCAGTTATAAGAATTCGGCTGGTCCAACTCAGCCCAGCAATGACGAAAAGTATGAGCAGAGGTTTCCAAAGCCTAGAAAAAGCTGTGTTTAGTTTACAAACCCAAGTCAGTGACATTGCTACGGCTCTGAGAGAGAGAGAACTTGGTAGGTTTCCTAGTCAACCCGAACCCAATCCTAGAGGATCCAATGAAATATCGACTGGTGAGAAATCATCCAGTCATGTGAATGCAATTAGTACCCTTAGGAATGGTAAGGTAGTGGATAACAAGGTAAGTAGGCCTGATAGTGAACAAACTGTAGTTCACCCTGACCCAATAGTTGAAGAGACTGATAAAGTCTCTGACGAGCCTGAGGAAACCCCTCAGAGAACCGATTTTATGCCTAGAGCCCCCTACCCAAGGTTGTTAGCACCTACTAGGAGGGAATCCAATTTTAATGAAATAATGGAAGTTTTTAAGAAAGTCACGATCAACCTTCCATTATTAGATGCAACTAGGCAGATTCCTGCTTATTCCAAGTTTCTTAAGGACATGTGTACGCGAAAGCGAAAACTTAGCGTACATAAGAAAGCTTTTCTAGCTAGTCATGTAAGTTCAATTATACAGAGTAGTACGGCCTTTAAGTACAAAGACCCAGGTTCCCCAACCATAGCTTGCACAATAGGAAACTACCGGGTAGAAAGAGCCTTACTCGATTTAGGAGCCAGTGTGAACTTACTGCCGTACCATGTGTACCTCCAGCTAGGACTAGGCGATTTGAAACCTACTCAGATGACTTTGCAGTAGCTGATAGGTCTGTGAAAATTCCTCGTGGTGTCATAGAAGATGTTTTGATTGAGGTGGATAAATTTATTTATCCAGTGGACTTTGTTGTGCTTGATACCAGACCTGTGCCTGATCCAGAGAATCATATACCGGTTATACTAGGTCGCCCGTTCTTAGCAACATCTAATGCGATCATTAACTGTCGTAACGGTGTTATGAACTTGTCTTTTGGTAACATGACTATTGAGCTGAATATCTTCAACATTAGTAATCAACCACCTGAGCTAGATGACCCCACCTTAGAAACCGTCAACATGATAGAGACCCCAGTTCAGGAGTCATTACCAAACACTTTGATAGAAGACCCGTTAGAAAAATGTCTAGCCCACTTTGGATTAGAGTTTGATGAGTTAGTGATAGACACATTTTAGTGTCTAAATTGCACCTTAATTTCTAGTGAGTTAGTATTCGATTTTGTGTCTATTACGTGTTTTTATGCTTTTGTAGGTACATTAGAAGAATAAAGATTTGTGGAAAAATTGGCTCAAAAAGTGTTAGAGGCACCCGGGAAAATGGATCAAGGCACCCACACTTTGGATTGGGGCACCCTTGGATCGGGCTGAGCTGGATCGGGTCAACCCAGCGAGCCAGCGAGTCAACCCAGCGAGCCAGCGAGTTAACCCTGGATCGGCCGATCCAACTCATCGGGAGTTCCTGTTTCAACGGGAAAAGGATTGGTTGCGATTTTTGGGTTGTTTTCGGCAATTGAAGATGACCCATTGCAATTAGAGTTGGAAGAAATCAAAATACAGTGAAAATCCCGTGAAATCAGCCCTGTAAACCCATTTCTGGCCGGAATCAGGACTCGGTTCCTGTTTGGATTGGGATTGAAGAATTGGAGTGATTCGAGAGAGTTCTATTAGGTTTAGAACTCTCTCTAGGGTTTGTGAAGTCTATAAATACGAAGTGAAGCCAAGAAAATGATAGACAGAAGCCTAGAGAGCGATTCAGAGAAAATCCGGTGAAGTTCCGGCGCCGCCGGTGACCTGCTGGTGCATCGCCGGCACTGTTCTTCACCCACCATCGCTGAAGAAGACGACTCAGCCACACTTATAAGTGTTGCTGTTCCACTGTTACAACTCTGCTCCTGTTGCCTTAGATTTTGAACGTTTCTGTTGCTTAAAGCTCTTTGTAACAGCTGAACCTTGTTCTGTGACACTTATATACGTATCTGTTCAGCTGTTGCACTATTCTTTAACCTTGTAATCAATATTTTGAGCAATGAAATCAACTTTTGAGCAAGTTTTCTTCACCCTGGGGTAAGTTTATTTACTGGGATGATGGATAAGGTATTTTTCTCAATTTTATGTGATTTAATTATTTTCTAATAATTATTCATAATTCTTTTATTATTATTTGCATGGATTTAAATTAGAAAAAAATGGATTTATTAAATAGTTGTGTTCTCTTTTGATGGGTCATGCTTAGTTAATTACTCTTGATGTCTCATGCTTAGGATTTACAATTATTCTTTTAGGAAACATATTTTTGGCAAACTTGAATTAAATTGTTAAAAAGAATTACATGATTAATCACATGAATTGTTAGAAATAACTGATTCCTGATTCCTGGTTTTCTCCATATTTTCTAAAAATCATCTCTAGTGTATTTTCCTGATTTTTATTAGTTTAGGTTAAGTCTAATATTTTATAAAATCATTACCTTCACAAGTTCGAGAAACGAATCTTTATTTACCACTTTCTAAACAACATCAGTTAGGCCCATTAGAGACCTTACCTGTGGTTGTAGCTTCAGATTTGGATAGTGACCAAGAGAATAGGCTAGTAACCGTGCTTCAGGACAATAAGAAAGCTTTAGGATGGACCATAGCAGATATTAAGGGAATTAGCCCAACAGTTTGTATGCACCAGATCCATTCAGAGGAGGAATCCAAACCGTCTAGGGAGATGCAGCGTAGGCTCGACCCATTAGAAGATCCATTAGAGAAATGCCTAGCCAACTATAGAATTGATGGCGATAATGACATTGTTATTAATGAAGTGAGCACTTTGTTAGGTTCTGCACCACCAGATTGTAATTTAGAAGAAGCAATTGACTATTTTCGAGAATCTGACGATCCGGAAATGAGGGAAATTGTTATTAGTCTATCTAGAGACAGTGAAAACTCTAAGTTTGGGGGTGACTATCATTCTCCATGTGCTATACCATTAACTCTTAGGAAGGTCCCTATCTTGGGACCTGACATATGCACGTATGCCATTGTACAAGATCATTTTCGAGCTAGATCCACTGATCCTCCTGTTCATAAAGAAGTTCAGTTGCCAAAAACCAATCCTCTGGTCGATGTGGTTTACCTAAATAGGGATCAAAGTGTGTTCAGATTGTTTATCTTCGTAGCTTGCCGCTGTTTCCTTCTATTGTGGATAACACTATTTGATTCAGATGATCCACAGTTGTTCCGATTATTGCTATATGATTTAAGGAGGTAACTTATGCTCATGCGACACGGTAATATCTTTCCCTAATTCCTTTTCGTGCAGTGTTTAGAAACATTGAGGACACTGTTTATTATAAGTTTGGGGGTATTGGGAGACTTTTTAGGATTAATAAGATTTGGAATTTAGAAGCATGTGAACAATTCAGGGTGACACTAACCACTCTAGGTAGATGAAAACTTAGCCATTTTGCTATAAGGATTGGTGTGCCCAGCTAGATGGTCTATTCATAAAAGAGACAGAGTTCAGGTGTTAGAAATAACATGTTGTCACCACCATATCACGTTCTGTTTTATTATTTGCAATTTCGTGTTTATCTGAGAGTATTGGTGGGTCCTAGCATCGACATGCTAATTAGCACTGGAATGACATTTAGTGTGTTGAGATCATGCCCCACATGAATAATACGTTAGTGTTTTAGAGTTATGTGTGTGGTCCCCCTGTCTCCGTCGCCTAAGCAAGCGTGGAATGCAGGATCCATGGGAACACACATGTATTAAGTGTCAGAAGAAAAAAAAAAAAAAAAAAAAAAAATTGAAAAAAAAAAAGAAAAAAAAAATATTGAAAAAAAATAGTATTTGGTATTTTAAAGTTCTCCCTGTCTCCGTCGCCTAAGCAACGTGGAACGCAGGATCCATGGGAACTTGTAAATATTTTAGTTAATAGTAACCGTTGAAAATAAATGGGGAGTATCTCGACATACTAGGTTTCATCTTGGTATTGACCTTCAGACAGATATGGGACACATCGTTCGCCTCAGTCAACATTTGCGACCTTCTACAGTCTACGTTCATCTTCTAAGTCTTTTCATGTGATGAGTGGTTAGACAATTGTCTGAGTATAAATCTGTTGTCTTATATATGAATTTTAGTATGCTTGAGTAAACACTCGTGTACAGTGATTGGATCCATAAAGGGTAATGGTCCTTATAGCCGAATATCTGAATAACCAACTAACTAGCTTGGTTAGTGTCTATCCTTAATCGTTCACGTGTTGCTAAGATCTAGATTCAGGTTTTGTGGGTATACCTCTTGTAAACCCTCACGAGACAAAACTCGTCCACTAGGGACACCTAGGGGTTTAACGGCTTACTGCATATGCTAAATGTAGTCGCGATTCCTGCGAAAGTGAGTTAGGATTTTTACTTTATTTTGAGTAGTTTGCTCGAGGACTAGCAAAATAGTAAGTTTGGGGGTATTTGATAGACACATTTTAGTGTCTAAATTGCACATTTGTTTCTATTAAGTTAGTATTCGATTTTGCAAATATTACGTGTTTTTATGCTTTTGTAGGTACATTAGAAGAATAAAGATTTGTGGAAAAATTGGCTCAAAAAGTGACAAAGGCACCCAAGGACAAGTGTTATTGGCACCCCAAGAATGGATAAGGGACACCCTAGGATCGTCCGAGTCAACCCAGCGAGCCAGCGAGTCAACTCAGCCGAGTCGCCGATCCAACTCATCGGGATCTCCTGTTTCAAACAGGAAAAGAAATTGAAGTTGTTTTCATAGAATTTTTGGGACCCAATCGCAAGACACATCCAATACAAGTTCAAAGAAATCGAGAAACAAAAGAAAATCCCGGGAAATCAGCTCGGAAAAGCATGTATTTGGCCGGATTCCTGTTTCAATTGGGAAGAGGATTTGCGAGTTGTTTTAGAGAGTTCGATTAGGTTTAGAACTCTCTCTAGGGTTTGTAGACCCTATATAAACCAAAAGAATCGAAGAAAAACTAGGACACACCCCTAGAGATCACTTCCGGCAACTTCCGGTCACCGCCGATACCTGCTGGTGCATCGCCGGCACTGTTCTTCATCAACCTTCATCGGAGAAGAAAGAGCAGCAACATCTACATTCGTTGATGTTCCACCGTTACAGCTCTGCTCCTGTTGCCTTAGATTTTAAACACTCCTGTTGCTTAAAGCTTTGTGTAACGGCTGAACCCTGTTCTGTGACATTTATACACGTATCTGTTCAGCTGTTGCACCATTATTTCACCTTGTAATCAACTTTTTGAGCAATGAAAAGATCTTTTGAGCAAGTTTTCTTCACCATGAGCTAAGTTTATTTACTGGGATGATGGATAAGGTAATTTTCTCAATTTTATGTGATTTAATTATTTTCTAATAATTATTTATAATTCTTTTGTTATTAGAATTGCATAGTTTTAAATAGTGAAAACGGTTTTCTTTCAACAGTTGTGCTTTTACCTGATGGATTATGCTTGGTTAATTAATTTTGATAGTCCATGCTTGTGATTTACCTTTGTTTGTTTGCATAACGAAACCAATTTTGGCAATTACTCGTGCTTCAATTAATTTAAAAGGAATTATCTGATTAATCACATAGGTTGTTAGAATTACCTGATTCCTGATTCCTGGTCCTTTTAAAATTATTCAAAAATCATCTTTAGGTTATTTAGTCTTTTTCATACTCCTGGAATTTTCTAGAGTTAATTAAAATTATTATTTTTTAAAATCATTACCTTTACAAGTTCGAGAAACGATCACCTTATTTACCACTTTCAAAACTACATCAATTTTTGGCGCCGCCGACGCGGACTTGTTTTTAGGTTTAGGGTTTTAGATTTATTTCTTAGGTTTTTATTTTTAGTTTTATTATTTTACTTTGTTCTATTTTACGTTTCTTTTGGTATTTTTCTTTTTGCTACAGGTTGAATTTTTGATCGAAAAGGGAAGTAAGCCAAAGTTTTGGAATTAAAGCTAAAGACTTGGAATTAAAAGGGAAAAGCTTAAAGAACGAAAAAGAAGATCGAATATTTTATTTATTTTAAATTAGATTTTTAGTTTATTTTAATTATTTTTAATTAGTTTAGAAAATTGTATTAGGGTTTTAATTATTTCTGTAATTTTTATTTTATTTTTGGACATTTTTGGGACATTTTTGGACATTTTATTATTTTTAAACCCTACGGAAGGGTAGTTTTAAATATCAAACTGTGTGCAGGGAAGGACGACAATTACGATATTGTCTCGGCCCCTCGGGTTCGCACACTATTGAAAAGGATATTAGTGGCCCGAGTCGACTTCAACGGTTCATCGCCCGTCTAGTACGGGAGGTAAGCTTCGACCAACCCACGAATCTCCTGTCAGTGGGTTTTCTGGACGCCTTTGTATGCATATATGTTGAGGACTGAATACGGAACTTAATTTTTGCATAGTAAAGGGCAAGGCCTGGCCAAACAAGATAAAGTTTCGGATTTCATCATCGTCTCCTTCTTGCCCGCTTTAGGAAAACGAAACCTACGCGAACCTAAGCCTAAAATCTTGACTAGAAAGAGACCTATAGGGTATCGAGCTTATTGGAAACTCGTTCAAAAGGACTGTACGGGTTATTTTATTAGCCTAACTCGAAGAACAGGAAGATTATTTTAAGTTGATTAGAGCCGCCTTGTAACCTAGGGAAAAGTGCCAAAGAGACAGGGGTATCAAAGCTCCATTGAGCTTCTCCTGTTTCTCTTCGACTTAATCTAATTCAGATCGTTCTAAGAGGTTTGCTATAATTGTAACCAGTTGCTTTTTGAAAGAATAGAAGCTGGTCTAGAGACAATTTAAGTGGAACCATCATGCTTGTTGTTTGCTAGATTTAGGTTTGATTTGGTTGAGTCAGGGCACGATTGTGTTTGATTAATTGCTTGTTAGGATTTAATTTTTGCATGCCAAGAACGCCCTTAAGGCGAACTTGGGATAGAGACCCTCAAGGTAGGTAATTAGTGGAAGACTTGTAGTTCACCTTAACCTTGAGAAGCCAACTGAGATTGAACTAGTCACTCCCGATACCGTGTCAGCAATGACATCTCTGAAGGATTTGTTGAATCCGACCCGGACCTCACGTCCATCTTGCATCAAGTTAGCCGCTACTGAAGCGAGCTACGAACTGAAACCCGGAATTATCCAGATGCTTCCATTATTCTTAGGAAAAGAAAACGAAAATCCCTATTTTCATGTTAGGGAATTCGAGGAAATATGTAGCACAATCAGGATTAGAGACTTGAATGACGAGTCTGTTAAACTTAGGCTATTTCCCTTTTCACTAAGAGACAAAGCCAAGTCGTGGCTATACAGCTTGGCTCCTCAGTCAGTTGAAACCTATGCCCAACTTACTTCTGCTTTTATTTAGAAGTTCATCCCTAGGAACAAAATTTCGTCTGTTAGGCAGAAAATATGCACGTTTTCCCAGCTAGATGGAGAGTCTCTGTATGTGTATGTAGAAAGGTTCAATTACTTATTGTCCCAATTCCCAGACCACGGTATAGAGGAGTTAAGGCTAGTTCAGATTCTCTATGACGGTTTGGACTACGCATCTATAACCTTGGTCGAGTCTTTGTCAACCGGAGGGTTCGACAGTAAAACTCCTGCTGAGGCGATGAAACTTCTGAGGGACATCGCCGAGAAGACCCAGCAGTGGGAGAGCAGTAGAGAGCCAAAAAGAACAATTCTTCTAGGAAGATGAAATGTTCATAGGGTAGAAGGATCTTTTGATTCAAAGGCCCAAATAGAAGCCTTATCTAGAAGGCTAGAACTGGTCGAAATGAATCAAGCTAGTAGTTCAGAGCCCAACCAATTCGAAGAGCAGGCTTTTGCTCTTTATAATAACACTAGATTTGATAACCAGAGAACGTTCGACCCGTATTCGGAATCTTATAACCCTGGCTGGAGAAACCACCCGAACCTTTCCTGGTCGAAAGGCCAGGCTCAAGGTCAGTTTAGTAATGCTAAAGGTCCTCCAGGTTTCAGTTATAAGAATTCGGCTGGTCCAACTCAGCCCAGCAATGACGAAAAGTATGAGCAGAGGTTTCCAAAGCCTAGAAAAAGCTGTGTTTAGTTTACAAACCCAAGTCAGTGACATTGCTACGGCTCTGAGAGAGAGAGAACTTGGTAGGTTTCCTAGTCAACCCGAACCCAATCCTAGAGGATCCAATGAAATATCGACTGGTGAGAAATCATCCAGTCATGTGAATGCAATTAGTACCCTTAGGAATGGTAAGGTAGTGGATAACAAGGTAAGTAGGCCTGATAGTGAACAAACTGTAGTTCACCCTGACCCAATAGTTGAAGAGACTGATAAAGTCTCTGACGAGCCTGAGGAAACCCCTCAGAGAACCGATTTTATGCCTAGAGCCCCCTACCCAAGGTTGTTAGCACCTACTAGGAGGGAATCCAATTTTAATGAAATAATGGAAGTTTTTAAGAAAGTCACGATCAACCTTCCATTATTAGATGCAACTAGGCAGATTCCTGCTTATTCCAAGTTTCTTAAGGACATGTGTACGCGAAAGCGAAAACTTAGCGTACATAAGAAAGCTTTTCTAGCTAGTCATGTAAGTTCAATTATACAGAGTAGTACGGCCTTTAAGTACAAAGACCCAGGTTCCCCAACCATAGCTTGCACAATAGGAAACTACCGGGTAGAAAGAGCCTTACTCGATTTAGGAGCCAGTGTGAACTTACTGCCGTACCATGTGTACCTCCAGCTAGGACTAGGCGATTTGAAACCTACTCAGATGACTTTGCAGTAGCTGATAGGTCTGTGAAAATTCCTCGTGGTGTCATAGAAGATGTTTTGATTGAGGTGGATAAATTTATTTATCCAGTGGACTTTGTTGTGCTTGATACCAGACCTGTGCCTGATCCAGAGAATCATATACCGGTTATACTAGGTCGCCCGTTCTTAGCAACATCTAATGCGATCATTAACTGTCGTAACGGTGTTATGAACTTGTCTTTTGGTAACATGACTATTGAGCTGAATATCTTCAACATTAGTAATCAACCACCTGAGCTAGATGACCCCACCTTAGAAACCGTCAACATGATAGAGACCCCAGTTCAGGAGTCATTACCAAACACTTTGATAGAAGACCCGTTAGAAAAATGTCTAGCCCACTTTGGATTAGAGTTTGATGAGTTAGTGATAGACACATTTTAGTGTCTAAATTGCACCTTAATTTCTAGTGAGTTAGTATTCGATTTTGTGTCTATTACGTGTTTTTATGCTTTTGTAGGTACATTAGAAGAATAAAGATTTGTGGAAAAATTGGCTCAAAAAGTGTTAGAGGCACCCGGGAAAATGGATCAAGGCACCCACACTTTGGATTGGGGCACCCTTGGATCGGGCTGAGCTGGATCGGGTCAACCCAGCGAGCCAGCGAGTCAACC
>JAJJMC010029267.1:2500-10000 GCA_023531435.1 Papaver californicum
AGATAGCTCAAAAGCTCGAGGGAATGATTGGATAATTTATTTATCTTAATTCTATCTGGTTGAGACCACAAGAAAAAATGACATTGCCATAAATTTACAAGATTACATTTCCATTTTTTCATCAAAAGAGGACTTCCCTTTGAAGCCAGAATGGATTTTCCTTGATATCTGACATAATGCATAAAAGGATCCTTGAAGAACCATAGGAAGGTCTGAAAATAATTACTAAACACTACTACAGGATGCTCCATTTTTCCATAGAAATTTATTCGCTCAAGAAGGATTCTAAAAGATGTTGATCGTAAACGAAAAGATTGTTTACGGAGAAAAAAGAATATGGATTCGCATTCATATACATGAGAATTATATAGGAAGAAGAAAAAGCGTTGATTCCCCTTTGAAAAAAAGGAAATTTCTTTTTTTTTAGTAATAAGACTATAGCAATTACGATACTCATGGAGAAAGAATCGCAATAAATGCAAAGAGGGGACATCTTGTATCCAAGAGCGTAGGATTCGAACCAAGATTTCCAGATGGACAGGGTAGGGTATTAGTATATCTGACACATGAGTTAAATGTGATAATTTATCCTCTAAAAAAGGAAATATTGAATGAATTGATCGTAAATTTTGAGATTTTCTATCCTTTCCTTCTAGAAAAGATACTAATCGTAGTGAAAATGGAATTTCTACTATGACTGCAAGCCCCTCGGATATCATTTGATAATAAACATTTGGGTTGTGCGCAACAAAATTTTTTTGTTTAGAAACATTTGTCGAACTCAAAAAAGGAAAATGTTTCTGTTGATACATTTGAGTAATTAAACGTTTCACAAGCAGTGAACTGGATTTATTATCATAACCTACATTTTTCACGGATTCATAAAGAATTGATCCATTTAAACCATGATCATGAGCAAGTGCATAAATATACTCCTGAAATAGAAGTGGATATAGGAAGTCTTGTTGCCGAGATCTATCTATTTTGGAATATGCTTCTAATTCCTTCATTTGAAATTCGATTTGAAACAAAGGCAAAGGATTTCTTGGGTTCACAAATGATACATAGTGCGATACAGTCAAAACAAGGTATATAGTAATAAAAGACTAGACACCTCGGATACAGATAGGCTAATCAACGGATCCTCCCTTTTTTAATCCAATTGATAATGGTTAGAAATCCTTTATTTTTGCAACCCGATCGCTCTTTTGATTTTGGAAAAAATGAATCTTTATCAATATACCCCTTCTTCTACACATTCGTCTCCCCTCCATACTATAATGAAGATATAGTGAATAGTTAGGATTTATAAAAAAATAGATAATCCACTTATAGGAGAACCTTTTACCGCGTTAGGCACTAATATATTTTTAACGTATAATTAGATCGGGTAATCATTCAAATTAAGAACAAAAGCCCGTTGCTTTTTATTTACCTATAATTGGAGCCGTATGGCTCTATCCATTTATTCACTCGACCCATCCGTGAATTTCTTTTGTCACGCTCCAAGAATTCAAACAATATTTTGTACCGATCTGGTAAGGATGAAGAATTCTCAGAGTTTTGCATTGATACGACATGCTATTTTTTCCATTCATTCCCTTTCAGGATCAGTCGTGGTCTTACAAACTTTACCAATGGTATGGACGAATCCGTTGCTTCATCCAAATGTGTAAAAGAATCTAGCCGCACTTAAAAGCCGAGTACTCTACCGTTGAGTTAGCAACCCAAATAATGTAATTATGGTGTGTAGATATGATCGAAATAAAAAAAGAAATAGATTAGATTGAACGGCCACATCAAAGGATTAAACTAGCAACAAATCGACAAAAGGTTTTTAGGACCGATTCGGAATATAAAAATGAACAAATCATATGAAAATAGAAGAAATTCCCAGATAAAAAAAGAGAGATTCTCCTTTATTTGTCTATTTTTTCATAAAAAAGGGTCCTCTTGTGTTACAGCAAATCTAACGAGCACTTTTTTTGAAGTAAAAAACAAAACTTATGGGACGTGGATAAATAGATCCATTTATCCACGATCCAATTATATTTGTTCAATACACTATTGTCAATATGAACGTTGAAAACATAAAGAAAAAAAGACAAAACCCGAATATAACAAAAGGGACAATAAGCAAGCTTAACCCCCTTTTCTTGGTGTCATCCTAACAAAAACCAAACCATATCAAGAAAAAATATTTCATTATTTCGAGAATCGATAATATTCGAGAATCGATAATATGGGATTATATGAAAGCAATCTAATAGTAAATTCGTATAAATAGAACAAAAAAAAAAGAGTGAAAAAAGAAGAAATTCCAGGAAGTTCACATTATGGAACCCTCACTTTCTTTATCTTTGTTCATTATTTAAAGTTCGTTTGATTACCGGGAAGAAGTTCCTTAAACACCTCTGCCTTCTTTGAAATATCATGAACGGTTCCTGTGGGTTGAGCGCCTTTTTCAAGGAAATAGAGAATAGCGGGAACGTTTGAATAAGTTTGATTCTTTATCGGATCGTAAAAACCCACTTTTCGAAGATCTCTTCCTTCTCTTCGGGATCGAACATCAATTGCAACGATTCGATAGATGGCTCATTGGGATAGATGTAGATGAACAACGCCCCCCCTAGAAACGTATAGGAGGTTTTCTCCTCGTACGGCTCGAGAAAGAATGATTTGAATTTATGTATATAGTTCCAAATAGATTGAGAAAATAATAAAATCCATTAGACTTTTTTTGAATTCCTTTTTTTCTTCCTTCCCGCAGAAAAGAAAAAACATTCGTACTCATAACTCAAGTTGTATAATTATCAAAGAGCTCAAAGGAAAATCCTTAAGCTTAGGCATTTTATTTATTGAGCTGTCTCTAACCCCCTTGCTTTGTCTTGTTTAGAGTCCATTTTTTATTCCTCGCCCTGACCGAACCTATTGTTGAGACAACAGAAAATGGTGTTTTCTTGTTCCGGGATCCTTTATCGTTGCTTTGAATCATTGGGTTTAGACATTACTTCGGTGATATTTAATCTTTCAAAACGGCAGCAACATACCTTTTGTGATTTCTTTCTATCGAAGAATCAGATGAAGGATTGATTCCCATGCGATACACTTTTGTTTTGATCAAAATAGTTTCGTTTTTTGACAATTCCAAGAAAAGAATTTCCTTTTTTTGAAACGTTTGCTCGAATTGGATCCTTTCTATTTCTATATTGAAGATATACTTACGAAGTTGTTCCGACTTATTGATTGACACTAACCCTAGACCCTTGCCCCTGAGAAATGAATCAATACTTTCTACTCGAGCTCCATCATGTACTATTTACAACCCAGCAAAAAGGGATTGTTCTAGTGGAACAGAACAAACTATGTCGAGCCAAGAGCACCTTCATTCCTATATAAAATGGTGGATGTAAGAATCCACAACCGATCATGTCCTTCAAGTCGCACGTTGCTTTCTACCACATCGTTTTAAACGAAGTTTTACCATAACTTTCCTCTAGTTTGGAGCCGGTATGGAATTGATTCAATATGGAATCATGAATAGTCATTAGTTCAATCGGTACATAGTAATCTATACTTTCATACTTTCTTTTTCTATATGGAAAGGTCCTTTTTTCTGGAGAAGTCTCCGCAAAGGATTCAATTTAATTAACCCTATCTTTTATTCTATGAGCAAAAGAATTAATAAAGAAAATGAAGAAAAAAACGCTTTTCTTTAATCTGCATCTTCAACAGAACAGATTGTTCAAGACCATCAATCATGAAAGATTCAACCTTTCTCGAACAACTAAGCTAAAAACAAAACACCTAACTAAAAAAAAGAAGGGTCTTTCATTATATTTCTAATACCGGAACAAAATGAATATTAAGTATTAACCAAAGAAACGAGTCCAATGAACTGGAAAGGCCAGAAATGAGTTGATAGAATTAAAGTTAACAAATCTCACATCTCTTCGAGAACCAAAGATTGATAAAACATCATGAAAAGCGTTTCGTTTTTCAAATTTTCTATTTCAATAGAATTTTGATTATTTGATCGTGAAATCAATTAAAGGATTTAGTAATCAGATCATAGCCTGTAGTTAAAAAGGTTTAATAGATATCTCATTTCCGACTCAATCACCCATCTATTTTGAATGAATCATTATCTCGGTGATGGAATGAAAATTCAATTAGTCCCAAGAGCCCCTTCTTGTTTAGTTTAGACTTCCAAGATCCACAGAGAATTAATAACTAATAACTGGACTCCACTATTTACTTTAGTGATAGGGGGGTAAGGTAGAGCTTTTTCGCATTTTCACTTTGAATGCGTTCTTTTTTTTTTTATGGATATAGACCATAAAGTCTTTCTAAGCAACTAGGAATATCGATGGAACAGGCAGACGCGGAAGAGCCCATCTCATTTTTGAATTCAACTATTGAGCTATTTCCTGGCCAGGTAGGATAGGAAATAGATCTCGCTCTATCGGCATGTCATTTGCCCTGGGTTGTTTTGCGAGAAAAAGGGTAAGATATGATTCAGAAAAGAATCAGTAGAACTCAGAAAAAAAGATTCGATTTTATTCAACATTACACTTTGAACCTAATTGGACTGCTCTGGGACGGAAGGATTCGAACCTCCGAGTCGCGGGACCAAAACCCGTTGCCTTACCGCTTGGCCACGCCCCATTTATATTTATATTTGACACCAATAAACACTAATATCCGTATTGTTTATTCGTCAATTCCCACCCAAATCTCTATGGAATAGAGTAGATTGTTGCTAGGATTTAATGCATATAGTTGTAGAATTTAACTTAATTTATTGATCATTACATAGAATTCAATTAAGATATTGTATGAAAGTATGACTCCTTCTGTTCTCGGTTGAGAATTGAAGGATTTGTGATTGAGCAAGTAAAAAAAAAGAAGAATTTGAATCTACCTTACTTTCTTCCTTTTTTTCCTTAATATCAATGACTCAATCAAAATACAATTATCTCCAAGAAGGAAATGTTTGTTATGCTTAATATCTTTAGTTTGATCTGTATCTGTCTTAATTCTGCCCTTCATTCGAGTAGTTTTTTCTTCGCCAAATTGCCCGAGGCTTATGCTTTTTTTAATCCAATTGTAGATGTTATGCCAGTAATACCTGTGCTCTTTCTTCTCTTAGCCCTTGTTTGGCAAGCTGCTGTAAGTTTTCGATGATATTTTTTTACTACTGTCCTACAAACATGTATGATTTTTTGATAAAAAAAGAGTCTAACAATTAATAAGATCAGCTAAGTCTTATATTCTGAACCCTCGATCCAAACATTTGAATTCTTGGATAATTGCGAGAAATCTTGATCACCTCCCCAACTTGACCTTCTACTTCAAGGGCCCTATTCAATTTAGGGTCCCCCACAATATAATATAGAATTGTGTCATAAAAAAGCGTTTCCGTAACGAAAGAATCTTATTACAAACGAATTTCGAAAAATTACTTTCTTTTCGAGAAACTACTTCGTTTCTTGGTGTAAAAAGAGGATATGTGGTATAAAAAAGGATAGTCTATTCCCTTTTTTTACAAAAATGATCTTGGAGATTGTGTAATGCTTACTCTCAAACTCTTTGTTTACACAGTAGTGATATTCTTTGTTTCTCTTTTTATCTTCGGATTCCTATCTAATGATCCAGGACGTAATCCTGGACGTGAGGAATAAAAAAGAGGAAAAAGCTTTTTTCTTGCTTGTTGGTTTATTCATTTTCTTTTTTTTTTTATTCCAGACATTTAACTATGAGAAAATAAGATAAAATGCAATGAAAAGGTCTCGATCTTTTTTTGAATGCAAAAAAAAGAAAGTCATCGGAGGAAACGGAAAGAGAGGGATTCGAACCCTCGGTACAAATAAATCGTACAACGGATTAGCAATCCGCCGCTTTAGTCCACTCAGCCATCTCTCCAAATTGAAAAAATTACTATGTTACGGTTACGCTTGAAGCCAAAAAGTCTTTATTTTTTCTTTCACTTTATTCTATAGATAGATAAGATAGATACAAATTGGATTAGCAATCCAACTCGAATTTCATTTCGATAATGGGTATATCTTCCATAGAAAGAAAAAAAATATCCCCCCTTTTTTAGCCGAAAGCTCCTTTTATTCCCCGGCCTGGTCAGTACCTAGCCGGGCCATTTCTTACTTTATTCCAACGCAATGAATGATGGATCAACTCATTTCTCTGATTTGAAAACAAAAATACTTGTTATTGAAACAACAACGACAGGAACACGTAAGACTATTTCCAATCTTATGGTATAGGATAGAAGTGTCTTTGCTTTTTTTATCAATTTGGAAAAAGAGGGACCTATCCTATTTCTTAATATTATAACTCTAATTTCGTTATTTCTTCAAGGGCAGTCTTTATTTGAAGACTTGAGTTGAGTCCATAAAAAAGACTCCGGGTTTTTATACTAGATCCAGTTGATTGGCTCGAATTCCTAAAATTTACCGGCGGAATATGAATAAAATAAATAGGGAAAGGGTATTTTCAAAAAATGAAAGAGTCAAACTTTCTCTCTTTTTTGAGAAAATTTTGTATTTTCTTCTAAAGGATTGGAGGGTTGAAAAAACGGAGCTACGGATTCTTACACAATTTTTTGTGACTTCAGTGGCTCTTTCTTTAAAGAACCCCCCAGCCCAGCAAAATAAAAAGATATAACCCTTTTGTTTAATAAGACTTCTTTTCCTACCTCATCAAGTTCTCCCGACAAAAAGCGTCAACGCTCCAATTTAATAATTCTATTCTGATCCTATCTTGATTATGTAGGATTCCCTTGTTCGACAAAGATTCCATTCATATACAATAATCAATTGTAGCGGGTATAGTTTAGTGGTAAAAGTGTGATTCGTTCTATTAATCCCTTAAATAGTTAAGGGGTCTTTCGGTTAATTTGTATTCCGATCAAAAACTTTCTTTCTTAAAAGGATTTTATCCTTTACCTCTCAATGACAGATTTGAGGAAGAATATACATTCTCGTGATTTGTATCCAAGGGTCAATTTAAAATGGAAAATTGGATTATGGAATTGCGAAGCATAATTTTTTTTAGTTGGATCAAAACTTCCAATTAAATGAGTATGAATAAAGGGTCCATGGATGAAGAAAAAAGTGTATTTCAATCGTAACTAGATCTTCCTTTTTTTCTTTGTAGAAGGGAAATTGAAGCGAAATAGCTATTAAATGATGACTTTGTTTTACTAGGGCCATCAACATATTGTTTCAGCTCGGTGGAAACACAACTCTTTTCCTCAGGATTCGCACAGTAGAAATAGAGAACGAAATAACTAGAAGTATTTGTTAGAATTACCCCCTTCTAGAGGGATCATCTATAAAGCGAGTTGTTTTGAATGCATTCAGACAAAAAAGCTAACATAGGTGTTATGGGTCAAAATTTTTTTTACAACTTAGATTTTGGAATCTATCCATTTTCCATAAAGGAGCCGAATGAAACCAAAGTTTCATGTTCGGTTTTGAATTA
>JAJJMC010029267.1:12500-17500 GCA_023531435.1 Papaver californicum
ACTTATAGGGGATTCCATATTTTTTATGTAATGAGCCTATCCTCTCTTCTCTGTTCGTATTCCAAAATATCAAAACGGATCATTGATCCACGACCATAATATTTGGAGGACTCTTCCGACCAGACAAAAATCTGTAATTATCGGCAAAGTTGTTTATATTTTTTTCTGAAAATCCAAAAAATGCTTCTTACTTTAATACATAGGTCGTCGATTCGGCATTGAAAAAAGGGATCCTTCCTTTTTCCAGTAACAGGTTCAAATCGTTTTATCGATATGAGTGTTCTATATCGAATAAATTGCCAACTTTTTTTGAAACCATTTCCATACTAACATAGTGGTAGAAAGAGTACCATGTAGCGCCTAGACTTCAAACGGTTTAGCTTTAACCATGTTAATAGTTCCACATTATTGGTTGATAGAGAATCAAAGTGTATTTACTTTACCAATGAGTCGCGAAATGCTATGGTTCTTACATATGATTTCTTTACTTTTTCAGAAGTAATTCGCGAGATCGTGCACCCTTCATTTACTTAGTTTAGTTCTAAAGAAAAAAGAAAGTGCAGCTGGTTAGATCCAGCCTATTCTTGAAATAAACAACCCGCACACACTCCCTTTCCAAAAAAGATCAATACGCCAAGTACTACACTTAGATTTATTGGATTTGTTGCTAAAATATCGGTATTAAACCCGAAACTCCCGGCGGATGGCCAGTGACCCAAAGAAACGAAAGAATCGGTTACATTTTTCATATGATCTCCTCTTATAGATAGGACTAACAAAATAAAACAGAGTTTGTATCAATTCGTCCCTTTTTTTATTGTTTGATTAATTTTTGATTTCCTTTTTTTTTACATAGATTTTATTATTCCATTTTGCATTTTTTTTATTTCATTTGAGGTTCCCACTCAAAAACACACTTATTAGAATTAGGTCCAGATCTCATGTCAGTCGTGAAATACCTCATCTTTTGCAACGCTTTCTAAAAAAAAAGGGTTTCGTTGGACTAAGAACGGGAAGGAAGAAAGCGAGTAGGTCTGCTAATTCCTCATCCTCAAATCAGTCCTTCCCACGGATATTGTCTCAAAAAAAAGTGATTGTAAGAGTAAAATCTTGATAGAATTCAAAAAAGCAGGTAGGAAATCCAGGGCAATAAAATGGAGAAAAAAACTTTCAAATTCTTAGGATTAAACAAAAGGATTCGCAAATAAAAGTGCTAATGCCACAACCAAGCCATAAATTGTTAAAGCTTCCATAAAAGCCAGACTCAGCAATAAAGTACCTCGTATTTTACCCTCCGCCTCTGGTTGTCTCGCAATACCTTCTACGGCTTGTCCCGCAGCAGTACCTTGACCAACTCCAGGTCCAATAGAAGCAAGCCCTACGGCCAATCCAGCAGCAATAACGGAAGCGGCAGAAATCAGTGGATTCATGGTAAGCTCCTCGCACCAAAATAAATAAATGGTTAATGATACAATCAACCAATAAATAATGCCTTATGATTCCATTACTAACATATATCCAATTGAAGTAATTATATTATTGAATCGTCAGAACTACTTCGATTTCTCGTTTTTAGTTCCCATCCATCGAGTCTTTATCAATTAGCAATCCATAAAGCTCTTCCATTTCTTAGTTCCAAAGCATTCTTTCAATTCTTCGTTATTTTTCTCTTCTATACTATATGCTCTTGGTTTCATGTGTTTATTCATTCGTCACAGACGAAATGGAAGGACTTCTATTGGAATCCTCATCGAAATTCAGAGTGGGATCGTAAAGGAAATAAGATCTATGGATAGTTCATATATAACTAGTCAATATCTAATATCACATATACATATGTTTCTTCCATAGTGTAAACCAACTATTGAATTCTCATCCTATATGCATTCGAATTCTAGAAAAAACATACACAACAATAGGTTTATAGCCATTACATATACCTAAGTCGATCCCCTAACCTATTTTTTATGAAGCCCATTTGTCACTTCCTCTTTGCCCTTTAGTTATCATTATCCCGTATGAATCCAAATGGGCGGGTTGGTTGGTTCATTATCATTAGCCCGAATCATTACATATCAATACAATATCAGGATTTGGTTGATGAAATTGCATGGAATTAATTCGAATTTTGGACAATCCTTGAATTAAAAAAATTTAAATGCCAATCCATCGTTCTATAGAAACATCGTTTTTTGTTTAATCACAATCAAAGTTAGATAGCATAACAATTTGGATTCAAATTATGAACCCTAATATAATTCTAATATTGTAATTGAATGAACAAATAGAAGTGGGGGTATGACATCAATCGGCCAAGAATCTTAGGAAAAAGATCTTTTAGATCTCTTTCCTTTATTTTAAATTCCCGAATATCAATCAGAAAAGCTAGTTAATGATGACCCTCCATGGATTCGCCTATATAAGCCGCGGCTAAAGTTGCAAAAATAAGAGCTTGAATCCCGCTTGTAAATAATCCAAGAAACATGACAGGTATAGGAACCACTGAAGGTACTAAAGAAACAAGAACAACAACTACTAATTCATCAGCCAATATATTCCCGAAAAGCCGAAAACTTAGTGATAAGGGTTTTGTGAAATCTTCTAGGATGTTAATTGGTAAAAGGATTGGAGTTGGTTGAATGTATTTACCGAAATAACCCAACCCTTTTTTGGTAAGACCCGCATAGAAATATGCCACGGACGTGAGTAAAGCTAAAGCAACGGTAGTATTTATATCATTCGTAGGTGCGGCTAACTCCCCATGAGGTAACTGTATTATTTTCCGAGGTAAAAGAGCCCCTGACCAGTTAGAAACAAAAATAAATAGGAACATAGTTCCAATAAAGGGAACCCAAGGACCATACTCTTCTCCAATCTGAGTTTTGCTCAAGTCTCGAATGAATTCAAGGACATATTCGAAGAAATTCTGACCATTGGTCGGAATAGTTTGTGGGTTCCGAACAGCTATAGCAGCTGAACCTAATAAGATAGCAATTACGACCCATGACGTAATAAGGACTTGGGCATGGACTTGGAAACCACCTATTTGCCAATAGAAATGTTGGCCTACTTCCACACCGGATATATCGTATAGCCCTTTTAATGTGTTGACGGAACATGGTAGCACATTCATATTGTCCTCTGGCAGAAATAGAACTAAAAAAGGAATTATTTTGATTCCACTATCTCTTTCTCAACTCGTCTACTTGAATCATATTTTTCGGATATCAAGTAATCACATAATATCCCCAGCTTTTTTATCTCTTTTTTGGTATTCAGAATATAGTAACCGATTCAAAAAATCTATGGAGTTCTCGAAGTAATTGACTTATCTTATTATTAATCAACGATTTGGGATATAGCTAGAACGGCCCTCACAAATGGCGAATACTAATTTGTTAAGGATTAATCGGATTGAAGCTATAGCGTCATCATTGGCTGGAATCGAAATATCTGCGAGATCCGGGTCACAATTTGTATCGATTAAACAAATCGTTGGAATTCCCAAAGTTACACATTCTCGAAGAGCCGTATATTCTTCTTGCTGATCAACGATGATTACAATATCAGGTAACCCCGTCATATATTTGATCCCACCCAGATATGTTTGCAAGTGATATAATTGTCTCTTCAACATTGCTGCATCTCGTTTCGGAAGGCGGTTGAGTCTTCCCTTCTTTTGTTCCGCTCTCAAATCCCTGAACTTATGAAGTCTCGTTTCTGTAGTGGACCAATTCGTTGACATGCCACCGAGCCATTTTTTATTAACATAATGACACCGAGCCCTTATTGCAGCCGATGCTACTGAATCAACTGCTTTATTTTTAGTACCAACTATTAAGAATTGCTTTCCTTTACTTGCTGCATCAAAAACTAAATCACAAGCTTCTGATAAAAAGCGAGCAGTTCTAGTAAGATTTGTAATATGAATACCTTTACGCTTTGCAGAGATGTAAGGTGCCATTCTAGGATTCCATTTCCTAGTACCATGACCAAAATGAACTCCTGCTTCCATCATCTCTTCCAAATTAATGTTCCAATATCTTTTTGTCATTTCTCCCCACGCTTCCCTTTTTTTTAAGAGATGAGATACCCTAAATACTAAATAAAGAATTGTTCCGATGGAACCTTTTACCAGAGATTGGCCGTTGATACACGGGCCAAGCCATAAATTCCTTTCTATTCACTATTATCTTTAGACCAGATAGTTTAAAGTTAAGTTAAAAGGATTAATCCGCTCTTAGGAATCATTAAATCCCGTAAATAATTGTTCTGATGGATCGTGGATATTCTTTGGGATGTAAGAATCAAATAATTCTTTGTGTTGGAACAAAATATCTCTAAACCCCCCTCGGAATAGGTTATTCTTTTTTAGTTCAAAAGGGATATTGCTGTGTTGCCTTGAATGATACACTAATCCTTTGAATCCGGTACCAACAGGTATCATCCCCCCCAGAACAACGTTCTCTTTCAGACCTTTCAACCAATCGATACGACCTCGTAGAGCGGCTTTTGCTAAAACTCGAGCAGTTTCTTGAAAACTCGCCTCGGATATGAAACTTTGAGTATTCAGAGACGCCCTCGTTATTCCCAATAAGACGGCTCTATAACAGATCGCTTCTTCCAAAGCTCGTCCCGTTCGTTCCGCTCGCAACAATCCAATAAGTTCTCCGGGTGAAAAAACATTAGACATTCCATCTTCCGAAACCAAAACTTTTGATGTTATTTGACGCACAATAATCTCGATATGCCTATTGTGGATTTGCACCCCCTGGGATCGATAAACTTTTTGAATCTTATTAACCAAAGAGATACGACTTTGTGCTATGGTTAACTCTGCGCCAATCAAAAACCCCCAAGGAATTCCAAGAATTCTTGTTATACGTTCGTTCCAACCTTCAACCCTTTTTTCTAGGTTCATTGATATTGAATCAAGCGAGCGCACTTCTAAAACCTGTTCCACTTTTGGAAGACCCTGCGTTATATCACCTGATCTCGAT
>JAJJMC010029267.1:22500-30000 GCA_023531435.1 Papaver californicum
GGCTAATTGTTCTCTGATAGCACTTGCTCCAGTAGAGATTTCTCGATTTCGAAATGTATCGAAGCCTTGAGTAGTAAAAAAAAGTGGGATGCTGTATTTCCAAGATTGGATTTCATATTCGAATGAACCTCGTAATCGTAAGAAAGTAGGTTTTTTAGCTACGGTCCTAGCAAAAGAAAAATTGGGATAGGTTCCTTATAGTATAGGATTTCCCCCCTTAAAAATCGGACGCGAGGGTTTCCTCTCATCCGGCTCAAGTAGTTACATCAAATAAGGGGTTCTCGTTTAAAATTTTTTTTTAGAAAACCCCCAACGATCTACTCCTTACTCAAGTTCCCAATCAGGACCAACCAACATTTCAATGAAATGAAATGTGAAATTCTTGAGTAGTCTACCTCCCTTCGAATACCAAATCCCTTTTAAAAGAATACCTTGGAACTCATAAGGGATTTACTTGTCTATGTATCATTCCATTCGATCTTTTAGGCCCCTACTTAACCTCGACGGTTATGACATGATGCCCTTAAAGCCTATACGCGATGAATAGGCCCTTGTAACCATGTCATATTTGCTTACTAGAACATAATTTCTTTCTAAAACAAATGGAATGGCTAATTCCACGAAAGAAGTCTTTTTCACGAGGTACAACTAGCAATTCCTATTTTTCTGTTACGGAATCGACCATAGATCAATTCCCTTTTTTGGAGTATTAAATACATCCATAATTCTGAGCTTCATGTTACTCCTACCACGAGACATGTCAGAGTCAGGGCATCCCAATCGGAGTGAATGGGATGACAGTTTCTTAGTCCCAATCTGTAAAATAAGAATTTTGATCAAATCACACATCGCAGTATACTAGGCCTTCTAATTCTTTAAGAGGTTTATCTAAAAGATTCGCGATATAACTAGGAAGACGTTTCAAGTACCACACATGAGTTACTGGGCATGCCAGTTTGATGTATCCCATTTGATATCTTCGTATCCGAGAATCAACAAACTCGACTCCGCATTGTTCACAAAATTTCGGGTCTTCTTTTTCATCTCCGATTACTCGATAGTTTCCACAGGCACAAATTCCACTTTTTATAGGCCCAAAAATTCTTTCACAAAACAATCCATCTTTTTCCGGCTTATTGGTTTTGTAATGAAAAGTATAAGGTTTTGTCACCTCTCCAACAACCTCTCCATTGGGTAGTATTTTTTTGGCCCAAGCGCTTATTTGTTCAGGAGAAACTGATCCAATTCGAAGGTGTTGATGTTTATACCGGTCGATCATAGAAGAAAAATTCTGATTCATTCCGATCAAGCTTCCTTCCTTTGAATCTGGAAGTTCTTCTCAGATACAAGGAAATGATTCAATTCCAGAGCCAAAGATCGTAGTTCTCGAACGAGCAATCGAAAGGATTCTGGAGCATCCTCAGGTTTAGGTATTGTTCCTCCAATGATCGTAGTACCAAGTACTTCCTGACGAGCTCTAATATGATCAGATTTATAAGTAAGCATCTCTTGTAAAATGTGAGCAACACCAAACCCCTCTAGAGCCCAAACTTCCATTTCTCCTACCCGTTGTCCCCCTTGCTTAGCCCTTCCCCTAAGGGGTTGTTGTGTAACAAGCGCATAATGCCCGCTGGAACGCCCATGAATTTTATCATCAACTTGATGAATTAATTTTAGGATATAGGACTTTCCTATTATAACAGGTTGTTCAAAAGGATCTCCCGTTCTTCCATCAAATATTCTGCTTTTTCCCGGATACTCGGGTTCAAATACCCACGGATTCGCTGTTTGCTTACCGGCTTCATATAATTCAGAAAACACGAGTTTTCTAGAAGCCTCTTGCTCATATCTCTCATCAAAGGGTGCTATTCGATAATGCCTGTCTAGCAGATCCCCCGCTAACCCGAGCGAGCATTCAAATATCTGTCCTACATTCATTCGTGAAGGTACTCCTAATGGATTGAAGACCATATCAACAGGCGTTCCGTCTTGTAAATACGGCATATCTTGTCTAGGCAAAATTTTGGAAATGATACCTTTATTCCCATGCCTTCCAGCAACTTTATCCCCTACTTTGATTTCACGTTTCTGTGAAATATATACACGAATCATTTCTGGATTATAACTGGAACCCCCCTTTTTCTGGATCCATCTCACATCAATAACTCGACCTCTGCTACCTATAGGTAATTTTAGACAAGTTTCCTTTGCAGTGGATACTTGAATACCAAGTATAGCCCGTAATAATCTATCTTCCGGGGCATATGATGATTCTTTCGTGATCTGAGGCGTTAATTTACCTACTAAAATATCACCTGTTTCTACCCAAGACCCCAACATCACAATTCCGTTTCTATCTAAATTCCGGAGTAAGTGGGCTTCTAAATGTGGTATTTCATTAGTTATCCTTTCAGGGCCTTGACTTGTCACATGAGTCTGAATTTCATATTTCCGTATATGAAAAGAAGTATAAACATCGCCATATACTAGACGTTCACTAATAAGTACGGCGTCTTCAAAATTGTAGCCTTCCCATGGCATATAAGCTACTAATACGTTTTTTCCCAAAGCGAGTTCGCCACCAACAGTAGCAACACCATCTGCTAAAATTTGTCCCTTTTTAATGCAGTTACCCCGTTGAACTTGGGATTTTTGATGCATACAAGTATTTTTGTTGGAACGTTGATACATAACCAATGGAATGCTTAGAGTGTCTCCATTACCTGAGAAAACGATCTTGTCAGTATCGGTAGAAACTACTTTTCCCTCGTGTTCTGCTATAGCGGAAACTCCTGAATCTAGAGCTACTTGGCGTTCCAACCCAGTTCCAACAATGCACTTTTCGGACCGAGAAAGCGGAACTGCTTGACGTTGCATATTAGAACTCATTAAAGCCCGATTCGCGTCATTATGTTCGATAAAAGGAATAAGGGAAGCGCCAATAGAAAAATATTGGAAGGGAAAAATGCTTCGAAGATGAATCTGTTCCCATGCAATAGTCAGGTATTCTTGACGGTATCGAGCTGGAACAACCTGTTCTTCTTGAATGCCCTGATTCAACGCCAAAGAATTTCCTGCCGACACCATATAGTATTCATCTCTGCTTGGCGATAAATAAACTACCCGTACCCCTTTGAATCTCTCATCAATTTCAAAAAACGGACTTTCTAGCGACCCCCAATGACCAATCCTAGCATGAATAGCTAAGGATCCAATAAGTCCAACGTTGATTCCTTCAGATGTGTCAATTGGGCAAATACGGCCATAGTGACTAGGATGGATATCTCGGATCCGAAAACTAGCAGTTCGACCTGTCATCCTCCAGGACCTAAATAACTCAATTTTCGCCCATGAACTATTTGTGTCAATGGATTAGTTCGATCCAAAACATGAGATAAGGGGTGTAGACCGAAAAATGATTCATAAGTGGTTGTTAATGGAGTGGATGTTACTAAATTATGGGGAGTAGGTATAAATTTATGCCTAATAGCTCCACATATAGTTCCTCGAACCACATTTTCTAAACGAACCAGAGCCAATCCGAATTGGTCTTGTAACAGATCCGCTACAGAGCGAATACGTTTATTTTTCAAGTGATTCATATCGTCAAGTGTACCCATTCCAAATTTCATTCCGATCAAATGATCCGCAGCTGCCAATACATCTCGTGGTAACAAAAATGTATTGTTCTGAGGTATATCAAGATTAAGTCTCCGGTTCATATTTCGTCGACCAATCCTTCCTAATTCACATCTTTGTTGAAAAAATTTTTTTTGTAATTCCTTACATAAGGACTCAGAAAATACCGGATCCCCGCCGACACAAGCAAACTGTTGATAAAATTCCAAAATGGCATTTTCTTTTGACCCAATCTTTTTTTTCTCCTTATCGTTCGGGAAAGACAAGAAAATTTCAGGGTAGCAAACATTATCTAGAATTTCTCTTAGATTCGAACCCATAGCTGATGATAGAACTAGAATAGATATTTTTTGTTTCCGACTCACACGAGCCCATATCCTTGCTTTTCGATCAATCTCTAATTCTGATCTTCCTCCCCAATCAGATATTATGGTGGCGGTATAGACCGAAATTCCGTTATGGTCCAATTCTGAACGGTAATAAATACCGGGGCTTTGCAATATTTGATTGATTACAATTCTGTATATTCCATTTACTATAAAGGTTCCCAGGGAATTCATTAGAGGAATGTTTCCAATAAATATGGTTTGTTCTTGTATATCCCTACCGGTTTTCCAAATTAATCCCGCAGGTACATATAATTCAGAAGAATATGTCAATGATTCATACACAGCATCTCTTTCTTTTATCAAGGGTTCTACCAATTGATAAGTTTCCACAAATAATTGAAATTCAATTTCTTGATCTATATCTTCAATTTTTGGAAATTTATAAAGTTCTTCCATCAAGCCCTGATCAATGAACCTACAAAACCCCTCAAATTGTATCTG
This sequence comes from Papaver californicum, assembly GCA_023531435.1. Taxonomy (NCBI): domain Eukaryota; kingdom Viridiplantae; phylum Streptophyta; class Magnoliopsida; order Ranunculales; family Papaveraceae; genus Papaver; species Papaver californicum. The sequence goes on from JAJJMC010029267.1 coordinate 26,970, forward strand.
ACTAAACCCAGGTATTGTAGACATTCCCTCATTTCCATCCCGGAGCATCTTAAGCTTCCCATTTATAGCAAAATCCCATTATTGGCTCATTCTTCATCGAACCATATGGATCGATCTAGCAATGATGGAATGTATATTCTGTTTACTGAATCACATGAAATTTTACCCAACTTCATACCATTGAGCGGAGCAATAAGGAGAATTTTCTACTCAAATTAGAATTTGCAACAGGATAAAACATTCCTGGAATCATAATTATGCCGATTATACTTTTTTTAGAGTCTTGTATAGAATATCAAAAGGAATCCAATTTCTACCTATTATTATGATATTACAATCCGGTTGGGTACCAGAAAAAGAAATGATTCAAGGTTTGATCTGTTCTCTATGAATGAGAGAAAAAAAGAAAAAAGGAAGCACGATAATTCCTTATAGACATATATGGCTAAGATACCTGATTAGGATATCTTTGTAACAATCTCTGTTCCGGGGTTTACATATATATATAATTGTTGTTATAATGTAAATTTAATTGAAAAAGATTGATTATTGAAAAGAATTGATACTGATAAGTTGTGTATCAACTTCATTTTGATGCCGTTGTTAAGGAAACGAAATTGGAGTTCCAAGAACTCTTCATGAATTCAAGTCAATAGTTAATGGTTCCTATTTGCCCTGCATTTTTCATTCTGTAACTGAAAAAGCACATTCGCTTTTGAAAGATAAAAAAAGGGGGAAGTTTTTAGGTGTTGTTTATTTTGAGATTTGAGATACCATACAATCAATCGAAGGGAATCAACTGGGTTCAAAAAAAAGGGTTTTTTAGGTTTAGGAAAGGGATAAAGACAATGAGATTCAAGAAATAATAAAGAAGAGAGCGTTCCCTCTATTTTATATCCGTTTGGCGGCATGGCCGAGTGGTAAGGCGGGGGACTGCAAATCCTTTTACCCCAGTTCAAATCCGGGTGCCGCCTCATCTACAAAAACCGAGAAATACTTTCTTTTTTTGCTCAGCAGAAGCAATAGATTCGAGAGGAAACCAAAAGGAAAAAACCCTCTTTTGAAGAGATATGGGGTAGGTAGTGATCTACCTTGATTGTATATTTTATGCTTTTTGCTTATGAAGGTCAACAAAAGAAACTAAACAATAGGCCTTACTATTCCTACATCTTCCATTAAAGAGGATTTCCTTGATAATACAAAGAAAGTCCCTGTGTATCTTGCTTGTGGTTAATCCTTCCCTTTTCTACCAGAAATCATATAGGAACTTGTTGTGGGTGGATTTTTTGGATTGTTTGATCAATAGCGTTTGGTCATAATCCCTTTTTGACTCTGCACCATAGATTCCACTATTATTAGTGATCAATAATGGACGAATTCCTTCATATTCATAGAGATAGGGGACATAATTCACATGGATATAGTAAGTCTTGCTTGGGCCGCTTTAATGGTAGTCTTTACATTTTCCCTTTCACTTGTAGTATGGGGAAGAAGTGGACTCTAAAAGCACTACTAATTGAGTTGAGTAATCAAACTGTAGCCATTTTTTCATATATCGTAAAGGGATTTTAAATATGAAATTTCCATTTGCAAATTATATTGAATTACAGTAATGGACTATATGAAAAAAAACCTTTCAATCAAACAAAAAAATAGATGCAAGGAAGAACTAGAATTGGGGTGTTATTTACATGATGTACATCACATATATGAAATTTATAGATATGTACATATATGAAAATACAAGATACATATTGTAGATTAATCTAGATGAAGCCTATCCCTCTTTATACAGTACCAGTACAACTTGAGACAATACAATAATAGAAAGTATGGTAGAAAGAAATTGATATCTTTCTACCATACTACCGGATCTCATATACTGCTGATTCTAGTCCGCCCATTTCATTTAAGACGTGGAATGAAAATACCTTTCATTTCTTCAATCATTGATAAGAATAAAGAAGTCAAGCTTCATTCGAATCAATTATTTTGACTGACTGTTTTTACGTAGATGATAAGTAAAAAAGCAGTAGGAACTAGAATGAACAGCGCAGTAGCAATAAATGCGAGAATATTTACTTCCATAATCCCATCGTTTTTTACTTCACAATAACTCGGGATCTAATCCCATAGAGATGATAAATCTTCTCCTCTAAATTCAATGAAATGAATTGCATCCCAATGTTATTTGATATTGAATCGGATCAATATCATGAATAACAATATCTGAGCTTTCAGATCGATTCATTGTCGAGAATTGAATAGTATAACATAGGAGGATCTTTTATCCATAACGAATTAAAAAAGGAATTCTTGATACAACAAAGAATCCCTTTTCGTTTTTCATTCTTTTCTATAACCTACCGTCTTCCGTATACAACCAGCTGATGAGGTATCATCTGACCCGTCTTCCATTTCAATTGGTCACAAACCCAAACAGTAGAAATGAAATGGAAAAAAGTGAAGTTCGAAACTCATTTAGTTTGTTATGATCTAAATTTCTTGGAAGACAAAGAGGTGTAATAAAGATGGATTCGGGTATAAAAGATCTCGTTTTTTTAGAAATGTACTTTTTTGGAGTTTACTCTTGCTTCGATAGGACCCCTTCATCAAAGAAAAAACAGGAGAAGAAATATTATTAATTTCTTTATTAAGCGGGGTAGGGCAGATCTTTCTTTGATCTCTCTTTTTTTAAAATAAAAGCTTCTTTCGTTGGATTGAAACCGGAACATATATCATATCCGAAATTCGGTATGGAAGTGAGATAGATAGATTGTTTCCAATTAGGAATTGCGGTTCCCAAAAATAGGAGCTAGAAAATAAGGAGGTGGTTTTAATAGAATCTGAAAAGGATTCTGGCGCGCCAACTATGTTAAGGTCAAGTTAATTTTGTATCACACAATGAAGGAATTCAATTTGTAGGTATGCTCTCGGGAACCGGGTGGGTATTATATTGAATTCCATGGATCAGAACCAATAGAAAAAGGAAAACCTGTGCGGTATCTCTTGAAATCCCGAATAGGACCCT
>JAJJMC010029279.1:0-5000 GCA_023531435.1 Papaver californicum
TTGTTGCTAATCATTTATTAGCAAAAATTGAAAAGCTCAACATCAGGGGGGAAAAAGAAATAATAGTAACTTGGTCCCGGGCATCTACCATTATACCCACAATGATCGGCCATACAATTGCTATTCATAATGGAAAAGACCATCTGCCTATTTATATAACAGATCGTATGGTGGGTCACAAATTGGGAGAATTTGCACCTACTCTAAATTTCCGGGGACATGCGAGAAGCGATAATAAATCTCGTCGTTAATGTTAATAATAATAAAGTTAATATGGGTGCTCGTCGTTCATTAGTGGGAGGTTAACCTTATGATAAAGAGGGACCCAGATGTGGAAGTATCCGCTTTAGGTCAACATATATGTATGTCTGCTCACAAAGCACGAAGAGTAATCGATCAGATTCGTGGGCGTTCCTACGAGGAAACACTTATGATACTAGAACTCATGCCTTATCGAGCATGTTATCCTATTTTTAAATTGGTTTATTCAGCAGCAGCAAATGCTAGTCACAATATGGGTTTCAAGGAAACAGATTTAATCATTAGTCAAGCCGAAGTCAACGAGGGTACTATTGTGAAAAAGTTAAAGCCTCGAGCTCGAGGACGTAGTTATCCGATCAAAAGACCCACCTGTCATATAACTATTGTATTGAAAGATATATCTAAAGATCAAGACTATTTCATATGGTTAAGAAAAACGGGATATGTATATATAGATAAATATACGGATGTTAGAGAGAGGTATCTATGTATGGTAGAGCACGAAAGACTAAAAGGGGCTAATGAAGAAAGCGAGGGTGTATGGGACAAAAAATAAATCCACTTGGTTTTAGACTTGGTACAACCCAAAAGCACCATTCCCTTTGGTTTGCACAACCAAAAAGTTATTCTGAGGGTCTACAGGAAGATCAAAAAATACGGGATTGTATCAAGAATTATGTACAAAAAAATATGAGAATATCTTCGGGTGTAGAGGGAATTGCGCGTATAGAGATTCAAAAAAGAATCGACCTGGTCCAGGTCATAATCTATATGGGATTTCCAAAATGGTTAATAGAGGGTAAACCGAGAGGAATTGAAGAATTACAGATCAATGTACAAAAAGGTTTTAATTCTGTGAACCGAAAACTCAACATTGCTATTACAAGAATTGCAAAACCCTATGGAGACCCTAATATTCTTGCCGAATTTATAGCTGGGCAATTAAAAAATAGAGTTTCATTTCGAAAGGCAATGAAAAAAGCTATTGAATTAACTGAGCAAGCAGATACAAAAGGAATTCAAGTACAAATTGCAGGACGTATCGACGGAAAAGAAATTGCGCGTGTCGAATGGATCAGAGAAGGCAGGGTTCCCCTACAAACCATTCGAGCTAAAATTGATTATTGTTCGTATACAGTTCGGACTATTTATGGGGTATTAGGCATAAAAATTTGGATATTTGCAGACGAGAAATAATCAAAGATCTCTTCTTTTACTTTTCTATCTAGCACTGGACAAAAAAAACCTTTCATTTTTTTCTCTTTAATCTAAAATGATTAATTTCAAATCTTCTAATTCTATAGGGTTAAATAAAAATTAGATTGACCCTTTGGTATAATTGCTATGCTTAGTGTGTGACTCGTCGGTTTTTTTAGTTTAGATTAGATTAAAAAAGGAAAGGACGGCCCCAAAGTCTGAACTAAGAACTATGTAACTAATAACCAGCTCATTGCTTCGTATTATCGGGATCCAAAGAAACAGTCACTATATGATGTATTGATCATATCGTTGTAGCAACTGAAATCTTTTTTATATTACATATACATAAAAGAAAAACCAATCTGATCGTGGATTGTGATGTGAAACAAAAAAAAGGATGTGGATAAATGGAAGGGGGAGAGAAAGAGAGAAGGAGAATATCAATGATATATGATTCCAATATGTATGGTCTATGAATAATCTCATACAAAGGCAGTGTAATAAAGCATCAATATGGATTCGGCCATAATCATAATTAATCATTAAATGAATCCGGTTCATAGGAAAAAGAAATACAAATAAAAGAGAGCTTCGAGTCAATAAAGACTGAGTAGATTGACTCAGGAACAACAAATTGAATTAGGAGCTCCGTTGCAGAGTTCAGGCCTAGCCATTAACCAAGAAGTGATGGGAACGACGGAACCTATGACTGCAGAAGATTCCATTGAAAACGAATCCTAATGATTCATTAGGTGGGATGGCGGAAAGAACCAGGAAACCTATTCATTTATTCTGAGAGGTCAAGGACTGACCCTACGAATTAAACAGATATTGAAAGAGTCAATATTCGCCCGCGAAGGCCTTATTGGATTGCTAAGTTTTTTGGATTCAATAAAGGTCAAAATAAAGATTCGTAAAAAAAATTCTATATTCTAGAGGTATATTTCCGGTTGTATATAAAACCCAAGATATATAAATTTTTACGTGACAGATTAGATCTCAAAAAACCTATGATTCAGTCTATTAGAAATTCAATACATATTCGTAATATTATGGAATCATTTCATTCGCGAGGAGCTGGATGAGAAGAAACTCTCATGTCCGGTTCTGCAGTAGAGATGGAATTGAGAATAACAAACAACCATCAACTATAACCCCAAAAGAACCAAATTCCGTAAACAACATAGAGGAAGAATGAAGGGAATATCTTACCGAGGCAATCATATTAGTTTCGGTAGATATGCTCTTCAGGCACTTGAACCGGCCTGGATCACATCTAGACAAATAGAAGCAGGGCGACGAGCAATGACACGATATGCGCGTCGTGGTGGAAAAATATGGGTACGTATATTTCCAGACAAACCTGTTACATTAAGACCTACAGAAACGCGTATGGGCTCGGGGAAGGGATCTCCCGAATATTGGGTATCTGTCGTTAAACCGGGTCGAATACTTTATGAAATGGGTGGAGTATCAGAAATTGTAGCCAGAGAAGCTATTTCAATCGCTGCGTCCAAAATGCCTATACGAACTCAATTCCTTATTGCAGAATAGGGATGTGCAACCAAAGGAAAGGAGTCTTTGTGATGAAAAAACAAACAACCGCAGGCCTTTTTTTCTGGACAAAAAATATTTCTTTTTTCTTTTGCCCTTTCTTTGCATTGAAAGAAACGATAAAAAATAATGATATGATTCAACCTCAAACCCTTTTAAATGTAGCGGACAACAGTGGGGCTCGAAAATTGATGTGTATTCGAATCATAGGAGCTAGTAATCGTCGATATGCTCATATTGGTGACGTTATTGTTGCTGTAATCAAAGAAGCAGTGCCCAATATGCCTCTAGAAAGATCAGAGGTGATCAGAGCTGTAATTGTACGTACATGTAAAGAACTTAAACGTGACAACGGTATGATAATACGATATGATGACAATGCCGCAGTTGTCATTGATCAAGAAGGAAATCCAAAAGGAACTCGGGTTTTTGGTGCGATCGCTCGGGAATTGAGACAGTTGAATTTTACTAAAATAGTATCATTAGCTCCTGAGGTATTATAAATACTATCTAGAATAAAGACTAATAGACAAGCCCGTGATATGATAGAGTAGGGTCTTGGGAATGAATTAAATTAATTTTGTAGATTATGTATCACGTATATCCCTTAACTTTATAATAAAAAAAATAACGAGCATGTTGATTATATTAAAACTCGGAGGCACCAATAATTATAGTTCATCATGGGTAGGGACACAATTGCTGACATAATAACTTCGATACGAAATGCTGACATGGATAAAAAAGGAACGGTTCGAATAGCATCTACGAATATTACCGAAAACATTGTGAAAATCCTTCTACGAGAAGGCTTTATCGAAAACGTGAGAAAACATCGAGAAAGCAACAAAAATTTCTTGGTTTCAACCCTTCGACATAGAAGGAATAGGAAAGGGCCATATAGAACAATTTTAAAACGTATCAGCCGGCCCGGTCTACGAATCTATTCCAACTCTCAACGAATTCCTAGGATTTTAGGAGGAATGGGGATTGTTATTCTTTCTACTTCTCGAGGTATAATGACAGACCGAGAAGCTCGGCTAGAAGGAATCGGAGGAGAAATTTTGTGTTATATATGGTGATCTTTCTGATATCTGAATTGAATTGGTAACTTCCTATATTGCGAAAAAAAAAAAAAAGAGGAAGGACTGGTTGCCTAATATCACTCCTCCTCCATTAGTTGATACTTCAAGGGGGTTACCTGAAATGAAAGAACAAAAATGGATTCATGAAGGTTTAATTACTGAATCACTTCCCAATGGCATGTTCCGGGTTCGCTTAGATAATGAAGATCTGATTCTAGGTTATGTTTCAGGAAGGATCCGACGTAGTTTTATACGGATACTACCAGGAGATAAAGTCAAAATAGAAGTAAGTCGTTATGATTCAACAAGGGGACGTATAATTTATAGACTCCGCAATAAAGATTCGAACGATTAGGTGTATTTTTTTCGACATTATTTTCGTGGGGATACAACTCGAGGTTCAAAATTCCAAGAGACTTATTTTCTTCCAAGGAGTAGATTCGGAATTAAGGTAAGGAATGACAAATATGAAAATAAGGGCCTCTGTTCGTAAAATTTGTGAAAAATGTCGACTGATTCGCCGTCGGGGACGAATTATAGTAATTTGTTCCAACCCGAGACATAAACAGAGACAAGGATAATCCTTCGAAAAAGGACCCAACGTACAAATAAAATGAAGGATCTGTTTTAACCTGAAATGGATATATCCGTATATCTCTGACTCATATTGATGAGATGATAAAAGATGGCAAAACCTATACCAAGAGTTGGTTCACGTAGGAATGGACGTATTAGTTCACGTAAGACTGGACGTAGAATACCAAAAGGAGTTATTCATGTTCAAGCAAGTTTCAACAATACCATTGTAACAGTTACAGATGTACGGGGTCGGGTGGTTTCTTGGTCCTCCGCCGGTACTTGTGGATTCAGGGGCACAAGAAGAGGGACACCGTTTGCTGC
>JAJJMC010029279.1:10000-42705 GCA_023531435.1 Papaver californicum
TCAGCTCCCAGATAAGATAAAGAAAGGACAAGAATCAAAGAAAAAAAGGTGATTCAAATCAAGATTTCTCCAGTACCTTATGTTATGTTAAATCACAAAAAGAAAATAGAGTCGAAAGAAACCGGAGCAATGTTGTCTCAGACTACCTGTCTCCTTGTAGTTGGATCTCCAAGTTTTTGGAATGCTCCAAATTCCACTTGAGAATCCAAATCTGGGTCAATACCAGCAAAAACATCTCTGAACAAAGTTCTAGCACCATGCCAGATGTGTCCGAAAAAGAAGAGCAAAGCAAATGAGGCATGCCCAAAAGTGAACCAACCCCTTGGACTGCTACGAAAAACACCATCGGATTTCAAAGTAGCACGATCTAATTCAAAAATCTCGCCCAATTGAGCACGTCTAGCATATTTTTTCACGGTAGCAGGATCGCTATAACTGACTCCATTCAGTTCACCGCCATAGAACTCAACAGTTACACCTACCTGTTCGACACTATACTTGGATTCTGCCCTTCGAAAAGGAACATCGGCTCTCACAATTCCGTCTCCGTCTACCAAAACTACTGGAAATGTTTCAAAAAAAGTAGGCATGCGACGTACAAAAAGCTCATGGCCTTCCTTATCTCTAAAGATAGGATGTCCTAACCACCCAACGGCTATTCCATCCCCGCTGTCCATTGAACCCGCTCGGAATAATCCCCCTTTGGCTGGATTATTACCAATGTAATCATAAAAAGCCAATTTTTCGGGAATTTTAGACCAAGCTTCTGATACACTCTGATTTTCGGCTAGCCCAGCGCTAACCCTGCGATATATTTCTTGCTGGAAATATCCTTGGTCCCATTGATAACGAGTAGGACCAAATAATTCGATCGGGGTTGTTGCTGAACCATACCACATAGTTCCAGCAACAACGAAAGCTGCAAAAAAGACAGCAGCGATACTACTGGAAAGGACAGTTTCAATATTACCCATACGTAATCCTTTGTATAGACGTTGAGGCGGGCGGACACTAAGATGGAAGAGGCCCGCTAATATGCCTAAGGTACCTGCTGCAATATGATGAGAGGCTATTCCTCCCGGAACAAAAGGATCAAAACCTTCTACACCCCACGCAGGATTTACAGATTGTACTTTTCCAGTCAGTCCATAAGGATCGGACACCCATATTCCAGGACCATACAAGCCTGTTACATGAAATGCGCCAAACCCAAAGCAAGCGACCCCTGATAGAAATAAATGAATTCCAAAGATCTTGGGCAAATCCAAAGAAGGTTTTCCTGTACGTTCATCACAGAAAATTTCTAGATCCCAATATACCCAATGCCAGATAGCTGCCAAGAAGCACAAGCCAGAAAACAAAATATGTGCCCCGGCCACACCTTCGTAACTCCAAATACCCGGATTCGTTATAGTCCCTCCTGTGATACTCCAACCACCCCAGGAATTCGTTATTCCTAAACGAGTCATGAAAGGTATAACGAACATACCTTGTCTCCACATTGGATCAAGAACTGGGTCAGAGGGATCAAAAACAGCTAATTCGTATAGAGCCATCGAACCGGCCCAACCAGAAACTAGAGCTGTATGCATTATATGGACAGAAAGTAACCGGCCGGGATCATTCAATACAACGGTATGAACACGATACCAAGGCAAACCCATGGAAATACCCCTTTATCAAAGAAAAATAGATACTATGTTACTTTATCGCATTGGAAAAGACTCTGCTTATGCTATGGACTTCTCCTTTTCAATGGATTATCTCGGAGCAAGGGTGCATTTATATTGCATTCCGTTGGTAATAACAGAAAAATTCTGTTCGTAGGAACAAAGAGAAGCAAATCTATTCTATACCCGATAAGTACCAATACGCAATGGGGGGATGGGTCCCATTTTAGATGAGTGAATTAGAGATGCTTGTTCATCATTTGAACATCGCAGCTCATTCATAATAATTTTTTTTATTCATTCCATCTTCTTCGATGAACTTTACAATCTATGGATAAAACCCGAAAACATAAATATTATGAAAAAAAGAAAACCCGTTGTTACGTTTCCACATCAAAGTGAAATTTTAGTACTTAAAAACCTTTTTCTTTCATTTAATGCCTATTGGTGTTCCAAAAGTACCTTTTCGGATTCCTGGAGAGGAAGATTCGGTTTGGGTTGACGTATAGTGCGACTTGTCAGACATATTGGGTCATATGGGATTTCCCCGTTTTCTCCCCCGATCGAGATATCCTCTGTTTCACCCAAGAAAGATTGATTGAACCATCAATAATTTGAAGCGTGAAGTGCAATTAGAGCAATTTATTTGGGGGATCAATATGCATTTTTCAATTAGAAGAATTTATGGTTGGCTTGGTTGGACCAAAAAAATGAAGTATCCAGGCTCCGTTCAAAAAAACCCAATCGGTAAAATATGTATGATTACCTTTTGTATCATAAAGAATTCCTATATTATACCAGCGACCTCAAACCGCCAATCAATCGACGGAGTGAGTCATCATACTTTTCCAGTGATTGGCGGAAGCGGAAGACATAAAATGAATAAAAAAAGTATTAGCAAACAAAAGAAGCGGTATTGGGATCATTTGTCCTATATGTGCAAATAGAGGTCGGGTAAATCTTTCCCCGGAGTAGAGCATAAACCTAAACGAATTGAAGAGGCCCATTCCGGAACAAGAAAATGACATCGTAATCGGAATTGGATTTCGATGAAACAATATATCAATGAGGGTAAATTTAGTGAGCTCTTTTTAGGGGTAAGTGAGTCAAAACCCTGCTCTGCTTTCTTGAAAAATAGAAGACTAAAGGCCCTTCATTCATTAGGAGTTAGAAAAATCCTCCTATGAAAAAAGGGGAAAATAAAGAGGGCTGGAATCGACACATTGATTCTTTTTTTTTGAACCGTATGCATCTAAAGGTGCGTGTACGGTCCCTAAGGGATACAATTTTGTCCTAATCAACCGACTTCATCGAGAAAGAATACTTTTTTTAGGCCAACAAGTCGATAGCGAGATCGCAAATCAACTTATGGGTCTCATGATATATCTCACTATAGAGGATGATACAAAAGATGTTTATTTGTTTATAAACTCCCCCGGTGGGTGGGTAACACCCGGAATAGCTATGTATGATACTATGCAATTTGTGCAACCAGATGTACATACAATATGCATGGGATTAGCCGCTTCAATGGGGTCTTTCGTCCTGGTCGGAGGAGAAATTACCAAACGTCTAGCATTCCCTCACGCTTGGCGCCAATGAGTTTTTTATTTGAGAGAAAAAAAGAAGACTATGCCTTCGCCAGATAAAATATGAAAAATAAAGTAATAATAGCATGGCACTTCGAGTTCGATATGAGCAAACCATCATTGTTCTTTTATAACATGAGATTCCGTATCGAGAGAGTAGTATGAGACAAAAGGAATTTCTGATTTGATTTTATCTATCGGGGTTCGATTTCAGCGTCACAAACTTTTTTGTTTTCACATCACACATCAGAGGGCTCTTTCCTATATTTCTGTTACGAAATAGTATTAAAATGAAAAAACATACACAAGATTATCCTTTCCCTATTTGATCGGATCAAAAAGAAACTTTGGGATTGCTGAATTACAGACGAGATAAATATATAAAGCAACGGAACCATCATAGTATTTTTTAACTCTCCCGAAAGAAAGGGTGGTAAATGGATTATTTACCGATCTGGGTTTGATAGATCCTCCACTTTAGGTAAAAGTAGATTCCATTCTAGAGCCGTATGCAATGCGCAAAAAATGCCTGTACGGTTCTTCAATTCGATTTTTTCTTGTCTCTTTCTATCATTGAGACAGAGGAAGCATTCATTATGTTATATCATCAGGGTAATGATCCACCAACCTGCTAGCTCTTTTTACGAGGCACAAACAGGAGAATTTGTCCTGGAAGCGGAAGAACTGCTGAAACTTCGCGAAACCCTCACAAGGGTTTATGTACAAAGAACGGGCAATCCATTATGGGTTGTATCCGAAGACATGGAAAGGGACGTTTTTATGTCAGCAACAGAAGCCCAAGCTCATGGAATTGTTGATCTTGTAGCGGTCGAAAATACCGGGGACTTCACGTAAATCTGTGATTCCATTCCGTTTCGAACCATAATTGACTGAGCTATGTTATTTCCTATTTTATTTTCTTACCGAGGTTAAAAGTGGTAGTGGGAAAATATTCAATGAAACGAGAGGAATTCATAATCATCCGGTTAGGATCGATCTAAACCAGCCCATTCTGTATACGATCCAGCATGCCAACTATTAAACAACTTATTAGAAATACAAGACAGCCAATCAGAAATGTCACAAAATCCCCCGCCCTTCGGGGATGTCCTCAGCGTCGAGGAACATGTACTAGGGTGTATGTGCGACTCGTTCAGATCATGAACTGGAACAAAAGAAAGGAGATTTTTTTGACAGTATCAATGATCGGTACCAATGAATAGGAATGGAAAAACCCCATATCACTATCGAAAAAAGGACCTCTATTGTGTATGAAATTTATGGTTTCCTTTGGTATAAATCCAATCATCTCAACTGGAGATGAGAAGCAACTCCCCATTGGTAGCAAATGGTTATCCATTAAGCGGGGGAATGGAATGGTATTTTAGAAGCAGAAAGATTATGCTCCCATTCTTGCAAAAACGGACTAACAGGGTCAGCTACCTAACCAACCTTCATAATGAAATGCCGTTACTGTATGGGTAGATCTAGTTGTGAAAAGACCTATTACTGGATAATTCATGGGTAGAGCCAAAGAGTGTGAACTGTACAAGTTACTAAATAGGTAAGAGGCTCCGGTGTATAGAAAGGACCTCACCGTTTAAACCGTAACCATAGAAACGATGGAACCCACAATTTTTCGTTTTTTATTTACTTTTTTTTTGATACCAAGTATCAATACAATTTCTTATTTCGAGGTGAAATGAAATGCCTCAAAAAAATCGTGGTTGGGAAGGTCATAGTAGCAAAAGCCATTGGAATTTTTTTTTTATACATCGGAAGAATCAGTTTTGTTATTAATAGACTAGGGGGGGAAAGAATGACTGAAAGAAAAGAAATCAATTAGTTATTCATCAAAGTTTCATTTGATTCAATGACCAGAATTAAACGAGGATATATAGCTCGGAGACGTAGAACAAAAATGCGTTTATTTGCATCAACCTTTCGAGGGGCGCATTCAAGACTTACTCGAACTATGACTCAACAGAAAATGAGAGCTTTAGTTTCGGCTCATCGGGATAGGGGCAGGCAAAAGAGAGATTTTCGTCGTTTGTGGATCACTCGTATAAATGCAGTAATTCGTGAGAATAGGATATCTTATAGTTATAGTCGATTAATACATGATCTGCGCAAGGGGCAGTTACTTCTTAATCGTAAAATACTTGCACAAATAGCTATATCAAATAGGAATTGTCTTTACATGATTTCCAACGAGATCATTAAATAAGGGGATTGTAAGGAATCCACCAGAATGATCTAAACGGAGTTCCCCGGAGAATGAACTCCGGGAGGGTAGGGTATAAATTACTATAATAAAGTAGTAAAAAGAAATTAACACGTTTCCATAATAATAATTAAGGACTTTCTCTTTTTCTTCCCCAATTCTTTTTTTCTTATGACATGACAATACAATCTAGATTCTCGAATTTTTGAACAAAACACCAACCAGAGTTGGGGTTCGGGTTGGAATTTTTATTCAATTGAGGCATGGGCGGCCTATTTATTTCTGGTTCTAGGACCAGTAGTTCTAGGGGTCGACTCGGTTCTCTCAAATTGTTTCTCATTATTAAGAAAAGGTAACGAAGATAAAATACGGGCTTGTTTTATAGCAATAGTAATTAATCGTTGTTGTTTCAAGGTTAATCTATTCACTCGTCTAGATAATATTTTTCCTTGTTCACTAATAAATCGACTAATTAAACTCATGTTTCTATAATCAATTCGATCCCCCGATCCAATTGGGGGCAAACGCCTACGAAAAGATCGCTTGGATTTAAGAAAAGGTCGCTTGGGTTTTTCCATTGTTTATTCCTTATCCCGAAAATCCTATTTCTGAATTCGAATTCTTTTTTGATCCGACTGAAATAGGATTTGATTTGTTTCTATATATTATATGTAATTTATTCTTGTTACTTCGAAGGGTAGCACACACACCCTCTACCTCTGGTTCGGTCTATTTCTTTATCTCCCCATGAATTGTATGTTTGCAACAATAGGGACAGAATTTTCTCAATTCCAATCGACTAGGCGTATTGTGTCGATTCTTTTGAGTAATATATCTGGAAACGCCCGATGATTCCTTATTAACACGGTTTCGTATACAACTGGTACATTCCAAAATAACTCTGACTCTAACATCTTTACCCTTGCCCATGAACCTCCCTTGAATTTTGGATTTACCCAACTCTTTGATTTTCGACCCGAAATCAAATTTCAAAAGATTTTGTTGCAATCAATAGAGTAATATAAAGAATAAGTAATACAACAATTTATAACTATCAATTATTTTGAATCCTAGTACATACAGTATTTCATTTAAATATCTTGTATGATTTCTTTAGTTTCCCTAGATCCCATTTATTTCTATTTTCTTAGGCCCTTTGAGTCTAACCCAAGTTTCACTGAGATTGAATCCACTTTTGTTTTTTCCTTTTCTGTCCTTCTATATTTTGAAAATAGGAAAAAAGAATAAAACAAAGAGAGGAAGAAGGATTAGTCACAGATAATTTATTATCTCACTAATCTTCTTCATCCCTTCCCATGTCAATAACTAGAATGAAAAAAACGGGAATGTCAACGCATCTGGGAATAAATGATTAATCTCTATCAATAGCCCTGCTAAAGACCCAAACCATAGAGTACTTAGCACAGGTGCCACAGAGAGATATGTTTTTATATCTCGCATTGCAAACTCTCCTTCTTTATTGTAATACATATATGATCAGATGCATATGTGGTTAAGGATCACTTGTATTAGTAAGTGAAATCCCTAACAAAAATAGATATATACAACGACCCGGTAGATAAGATTTCCCTTTCCTTAAAACAGAAAAAGACGCCCCCCTCTTCCTGAGTATTACCGACAAATATTCATTTCTCTATCCGACGGATTTCATATGTAAATAATTCTTTTATTATATGTTATATGAGACCAAAAAGAACAAATTGCAAGCGAAATTTTTTATTATAGGGGGGAAATAATGATGTGGAAAACAAGACAGGGATTCTCTACAATGACACTGTATACCAATTGAAAGGGATGTAGCGCAGCTTGGTAGCGCGTTTGTTTTGGGTACAAAATGTCACGGGTTCAAATCCTGTCATCCCTACCTATTACTTTTCCCGTGGACAGTAATTGAGATCGATCCTAATTGTACATACATTATGATACTATAGACATACAAAGTATATTAGGCCTACAAAGATAATACTTTTTTATGGTCTTATCTATTGTGATAAGAAGGCGCTCTTAGTTCAGTTCGGTAGAACGTGGGTCTCCAAAACCCGATGTCGTAGGTTCAAATCCTACAGAGCGTGATTCTGTTCTCGAATTACAATGAAATAACTCCACCAACTTAAACAGCAACCTTAATTTGGCCTCCTTGAATTAAAAAAGGAGGAGGTCAATCAAAAACGAGATGTTACTTAATCAAAGGTCCAACTGATCACCGCGTCTGTATTGTAAATATGCAGTTACGAATAATCCAGCCAAAGTAATAGGAATTAGACCTAACACGATTCCAAATAGTAAAACTTCAATCATTTCGGTTTGTTTGAAAGAGGAAAAAGAGAGGTAATATCTATTCTTAAATATAAATCCGAAGCAATAATGAATCTCAATGATCAAGAATTGACAATTGACGCGGGAAGTCACTATAGAATACCTAGAATCTCACAGAAAAAGGTTTTTTTATTAATTGTTCATTCAATTCATTTCAAATAAGTCGTATCTTGCTCAGACCAATAAAAAGAGCGGGAGTTATAGTTGAAGCCGCCAGTAGAAAACCGAAATAACTAGTTAGAGTAGGCATAAAGGAGCTAAATAAGATACGGTCTTTTTATACATATGGTGATAAAACATTTACCTAAGTTTACATAAAAAAAAAAACTGACAAAATCTGCTCCAATGAAAAGTTTTTGATTCATCAATCATTATAGACGGCACTAACAAAGATAGGGTGACAGAAGTAGAAAAAAGATTGATCTAGTGATCCATCATCTCTAACATCTACCGATTCCGTTATTTTGAATCAACAGATTCGTTGAGCAACTATTGAGTCAAGTAAAAAGAAAAAACTTTGTAGTGGAATTTCATTCATTTCATAAAGTAAACTCTTTTTTAATCACTATGGAATCAAATAGAAAATCTTTTCTATTTTGATCATTTCTTTTTCAATTGTATATAATCAAGTTTCCTTTTTGGAGCAAAGGACCTTATCACAACACCTTTAACCTCATAAAAAAAGTCGTAGGCTCTTTAATTGTACATAATATCTCACAAATGCTAAGAAAAAAGTATCGCACGATCGCTGGACGAAATAAAAGCTTTATTTCGGGACAACTCAATTCTAAAACTAGTCATTCTATTATCTTTTCCTTTTAGGTTCTACATGCCGCCTTTCCATATTAGGGAATCCCTCTCTTGTATCTAGGTCAAGAAGGAAAAGAACCTTTGGCTGTAATACGACAATGGTTGCATCACGAATATTGATTGATTCTTCCTTTTTTTCTTTGGTCAAATACTATCTACTCCTATTATTGTACTACTAATCCATTCCTTGAACTCAAAGGATCCGAAGAAAAACCCGTTATATACAACCAAGAAAAGAGGTTTCTAGATTTCGTATCTAATAGAATTGTGTGAATATGATAACATCTTTCATTAATTATTAGAACCCAACCCGGCGAACTCAAGCTTTACCAGATCTTCAGTTTCTAGCCCAAAGCGAGTAATGAAAAGAACCCTATACTACTACAGTACAGAAATTTTGGGTTGAATAGCACATCATCCTTATATATAAGGAACAAAAAAGGAAGAAAGAGTTTATGTAACACTTCTTTTGGATACTGATTTAAATTGCGTTGCTGTGTCAGAAGAAGGGTAGCTATACTGATTCGGTATACTCTAAAGACGCCTTCGGTACACTATTGACGATCTAACAAAGATTAAGGATCCGTGGGTTTCCACTTACTGATCCCATCTTTCACGGAATCGATCCCCTTTGACTGTACAAGAATATGTGGAGCTCAGCATGTCTGGAAGCACGGGAGAACGCGCTTTTGGTGATATTATTACCAGTATTCGATACTGGGTCATTCATAGCATTACTATACCTTCCCTATTCATTGCGGGTTGGTTATTCGTCAGCACGGGTTTAGCTTACGATGTGTTTGGAAGCCCTCGGCCAAACGAGTATTTTACAGAGAGTCGACAAGGAATTCCATTAATAACTGGCCGTTTTGATCCTTTGGCACAACTCGATGAATTTAGTAGATCCTTTTAGGAGGCCCCAATGACTATAGATCGAACCTATCCAATTTTTACAGTGCGATGGTTAGCTATTCACGGACTAGCTGTACCTACCGTTTCTTTTTTGGGGTCAATATCAGCAATGCAGTTCATCCAACGATAAACCTAACCCGAATTGAATTATAGAGCTATGACACAATCAAACCCGAACGAACAAAATGTTGAATTGAATCGTACCAGTCTTTACTGGGGGTTATTACTCATTTTTGTACTTGCTGTTTTATTTTCCAATTATTTCTTCAATTAAGAAAAAGGGAGAGAATAGTGCGAATTCTCTATATCCCACTCGGAAGGATCTCATCTCAAAATTATCCATGGCTGTTTATGTCTCTAGCATGACCACTTGATGAAATGTGGAGGGAAGTGGGGTAAATGGCCGATACTACTGGAAGGATTCCTCTTTGGTTGATAGGTACTGTAGCCGGTATTCCTGTGATCGGTTCAATAGGTGTTTTCTTTTACGGTTCATATTCCGGGTTGGGCTCATCCCTGTAATAATAATATGAACTGAGTTGTAGACAGGAAAAAGTAAGAGCTCAACGGGACCTTACCCCTTTTGTTTAATTCGAGGGGTAAGGTCCCGTTGAGCTCTTACTTTTTCAACGAAATTTTTTTTCATTCCATAAAAAAAGTTTGCAGATAATCCAGTTAATACAAGCACACTATTCTATTCGTAAAAAAAAAGTGGGCCTTTTGCTCCGATGTTTCAAATAGCTCTTTTTTAAGATGATGCTTGCTTTTGGAGAATTAACTCTATTGATTGGATTCATAATACCTGTTCCTACATAGTAGGTATTCGTCCGAAATCGAAAAAAAGGGCGGGAATTAATCTATTTTCTGAATGACATACATAATGTGGATTCCTGTATATGAGACATCATCCAAAGAATTTCTATACTAATAGAAGCTTACTCCATTTATTTTATTATCTCATCAAAGTTTTCCTTTTTTTTTTTAGTTCATCGAAGAAGTTCGAGTTACTCAACGAGCGAATCCACCCCCCTTTTTTATTGTCCACTACTTTTTATAAATCCAAAGAGGCGAGGTTCCGATAAACCTAAAAAAAGGGAATAGTACTTTTTAGGCGTAAGGGGATTAAGAATCATTATTCTTTTGACACAAGAAAAGAAAATTTCACCCTTTTCTTGTGTCGAAGATTAGAAAGAGAAAAAATCCCTCCTATAATAGGTTGTTCCTTTCATTTATTCCTTGCTTTATATTCTCCTACCACTTATGTCGATTATCTACTCCTATTCGAATTTGATTCCCTTTTTCTATATAGAATAGGATACTTTTGATTTCATGTATTTCGTGGCATTTCAAATTTGACAATAGTGAGATAGTAACGCCACTCCTTTTTGGATTGAAAAAGGGAGTTGGATTCACGTCAAATAACGCGTTCTTCACAATATAATACTAGTCTATTACTAGCAGTAAAAGTCAAAGCTAAGTACTTTCCAATATCTTGTATAAAAACAAACAGTAGCAACAAAGCAAGTAAACTAAATCCTATTTTTAACCATACATAATTACATCGATCAAGAAGAATTTGGTTTTTATGAACTTTATGTTAATAAATCCGTGGACCTAAAAATTCATTTCAGACAATTGAACCTTCTCGAATTGTTTCTTTTTCAAAACCAAAAATATTTGTGCCAGAATAACAGATGCCAAGAAGAACAAAAGGCCTTGGACACGTGATGGATCTTGAAGTACTATTTCTGCGTCTCCCTGACCAAATCCACCCACGTTGGGATTACTTGTTAGTGGTTGATCAAGCTTGATAGATTCGCCTTCTGACACAAGAAGTTCCGGTCCTCGAGGTATAATATCGACCACTTGGTGACCGTCTGACGTATCTGCTATGCTTATTTCATATCCCCCTTTTTCTTTACGTACAATTTTACTTACTATACCTGCTGATGTAGCATTATAGACTGTATTGTTACTCTTACTCCCATCGGGATAAATCTGACCCCTACCTCTGTTCCCACCTACATATATAGGATATTTTAAGAAGTGAACGTCTTTGTTAATAGCGGGGTCTGGGGAAAGAATTGGAAAGGTGATTTCACTATATTTCTGACCTGGAACAGGACCTATCACAAGAATATTTTTTTTTGTGGGACGATAACTCTGAAAAGAAAGATTGCCCATCTTTTCTTTCATTTCGGGAGAAATACGATCGGGGGGGGCTAATTCGAATCCCTCAGGCAAAATAAGAACAGCCCCTACATTCAAAGCCCCCTTTTTCCCATTAGCAAGAACCTGTTTCAGTTGCATATCATAAGGGATTCTTACAACTGCTTCAAATACAGTATCAGGAAGTATCGCTTGTGGAACCTCAATATCCACAGGCTTATTAGCTAAATGGCAATTGGCACAGACAATACGCCCAGTCGCCTCTCGTGGATTTTCATAACCTTGCTGCGCAAAAATGGGATATGCATATGAAGTAGATGGCCAAGTTATTACATATAGCATGATCGATACAGAAATGGATCGAGCCATCTGCTCCTTTATCCGAGAAAAGATATTTCTTTTTTGCATGGTCCAATCGTTGATCCCGAGAATTTCTACAATAAATTAGGTAGGTTACTAGTATAGTTCCCTATCCACGATTCTGCTATTGTAATGGAATAATTTTACTGGAATGGAATACAGGAAGAATCTCTGGGATGGGTATAAATAGAAAAGGTAAGTAAGATTTGGAATGCTTTGTTTATGTATGTACAAACAAAGTAACAAACATTATGATTTGATTAATATCGGTGAATCAGCCTTTAGTCATTCATTGAATGATAAATCACTACAAGTGACGGAGATACGCGATTTAAATAACGGAAAATCCAATATTTTAAAAGTGTATCTAGAATTACTGGGAAAGTGGAAACAAGACCAGATATAATTTGATCATTATGATAAAATCCAAAATCCTTGGAGATAGAGCCAATCATTAGTTCCCAACCATGAGGCGAATGGAATCCGATACATAAATCAGTTAATAAAAGAATAGAAAAAGCTTTTATTGTGTCACTTAAGTTATAGAGGAATTCTTTCACCCAAGAATTAAGAACGAGAAGTTCTTCATTACCTAGAATAGAATAACCACTTAGAATAGCGAAACAGATTATATTTGTCGAGAAGTGCAAAATGCTATGAATATGACCCTCATTGTGCATCTTGACCAATTGTAGCGTTTCCTTGTGGATTTCTATACGTAGTTTTTGTATATGTGTCTCCGGGTACTCCTTTATCATTTCGTCCAAAAAGAAAAGTTCTTCTAATTCTATGAATTTTTCTAGAAGATTCTTTTCTTTAATATCAGTCAAAAACATTTCGGATTGCCTAGTATTCCACCAATTTGTAACCCAGGATTCCATATTTTTATTAAATGAGAGAGAAACCCACCAGGGTAAAAATATAATAGATGCAAGATATGTGAGGGTAGTGAATGTTTTCTTTTGTGGCATTTTTAATCTGTAAATTACTAATGAAACTACCTCTTTCGTCGACTCTATCCGATCGAATATTTCTATGAAGCATGAGTTCGATAACAAGGTATCGAACCTATGGATCTACGCCTCCTTTTTTTTTTAGTTAGTCCTTGGATCAAGAAAGAACATAGAAATAAGAGTAAGGGTTTGCTTCGCTTCGAATGAAGAAAAAAGTTTCCGGGTCTTTCAATTAGTCAAATTAGAAACATTAGTCAAATTAGAAACAATTGCATCTTTTCGATTAATGTCCGAAAGAGCCGCCTTTGTTAGATCAATTATTGCGAAGGGCTACCTACAGCCCAGGAATAATGGAGGGAAATTTTGAAAAATATTGAGATAATGGTGAAATCAAAAATGAGTGGCAAAACCTGAGAAAGTTTGGATATTTATAGTTATTAAGGGATCTAATCATTGATGATCAAGCAGGAAAAAGGCGTAGAAAAAGAAAAATCGCTTGACAAAAAAAAAGAGGAGTTATTTACAATATAGAATCCATCTGTATCTAACGTAACAATTCAAAATAGTAGACCCCCAAAAAAGAAAAATTATAGTCTGAAAGAATTGCGTTTTTTTTGTTTCCACAAAAAAAAGTTTCGTTTTCTGTTTATTCCATATACATCCACTTTTGCTCGAATGAACGTTCTGAAAAAACTTAAGTTAAGTTCTATAAAATGAAGATTCATTAGTTCTGTTTCTTTCCCCATGCTAACAAAACATTAATTCTTCGCAGTTCATTTCAAAATACTTCAATTGGTACGCGCAAGAAATAGGCCAATTCCGCCGCTTTTTGTTCAATTTCTCGTGGAGTCAGGTTCTCATCAGTACGAGTCAAGGGAATGGCTCCCTGACCTCTGATTTCCATATAAAGGACACGACGCGGAAAAAGACCCTCTTTAATTTCGATTCTAATCGACTGGACATCTCTCATAAGGAATCGAAGGAAGATACGACGATTTATTCCAGGAAATCCCCAACGAAAAATACACACTATTCCTTCTTTTCGATCGAATCGGTCATAACCACTACCTACATTCCACGAAATTGTGCACCACAAATAGGAGCTAATGAACAGACCCGCGATCCCATAGAAAGACATAACGATGCCTTGTGGAAAAAAGAGGATTTCCTGAGACGGGAATAAGGATATTAGATTCCTACCAAGATAACTAGAAGTTCCAACCAATAAGAACCCTAGTGAACCTAAAAGAAGGATACAGGCCCAGCAGAAATTACTTGTTTTTCGAGACCCCGTTATAAGTTCTATCCATATACGTTCTGAGCGCCAGTTCATACTAGATCAAGTTGCATTTTTTTGGAATTGAGAGAATAACCCAAATGAATTTTACTTTACTT
Organism: Papaver californicum; assembly: GCA_023531435.1. Lineage (NCBI taxonomy): Eukaryota > Viridiplantae > Streptophyta > Magnoliopsida > Ranunculales > Papaveraceae > Papaver > Papaver californicum. The sequence goes on from JAJJMC010029279.1 coordinate 24,420, forward strand.
TTTTTGTTCCCGAAGTAACTCTCATCAACTAGCACTATTACGATGTGAACCATTAGAAATAATTCATCAAATTGGTTAGATATAAAAGCGTCTGCTTCATAGGGATCTAGACAATCTTATTTTTTTGAACATGAAGAAATAAAGAAGCCATTGCAATTGCCGGGAAAACTAGGCCCACTAAAGGCACAAAAATAGAGGGTAAATCAAAAGTTGTCATAGAATGGATACCTCGATTTAAAATTTGTACCTGTTATAAAGATATCTTATGATAAGTATATCTATTTATTATAAGTATAGAATAATAAGTGCAAGGAATGTAGAACTAAATATGAGTTCTCACGGGAGATATTGAAATAGGCACGATTTCAATTCTATTATTTTATATATTTGAATTTTTCTATATCTATAATACGTAAGAGGATAAGATGAAATTCTTTTTCTTCATAAAATTTTGCCAAAACAAAAGAAGAATGCATTCTTTTATCCTGTTGATCGAAACTTCCTGATTACTAATCATGAATATAGCACCAATTATAGGTATAAAATACAGCTCTAGAGGAAAAATTTTAAAGTAAGTATCCGAAACTTTTGATTCTTCTTACAATATAAATGGATCTTATGCCCGTAATGAAAACGAACTCTTCTTTTTTTTCTTTACCGATAACTAAAAAACTTCTTTTCCGCAAATAAAAAAACGGAATTGAATGCTCTACTTGATTGAATTTTGATTTAAGGGAAAGAAACCGTGAAGCTGAAATAACTCATTCAGAACACTTTTTAAAGGATTACGTGGTACGATTGAGTCCAATAAGCCCTTGTGGAATAAATACTCAGCCGCCTGGGAACCATCAGGTACTGTCTTATTCAATGTTTGTTCAATTACTCTTTTACCCGCAAATGCAATGTAGGCATTAGGCTCGGCAATAATGATATCTCCCAACATACCAAAACTTGCAGTCACCCCACCGGTTGTAGGAGATGTAAGGATTGATACATAGAATAACTTTTTATTTGATTGATAATTATATGAAGCGGAAGATATTTTAGCCATTTGCATCAAGCTCAAACTTCCTTCTTGCATGCGCGCTCCTCCCGAAGCACAAACTATAATAAGAGGGAGAGCTTTACGAGTCGCATGCTCGATCAAACGGGTAATTTTCTCGCCTACTACGGATCCCATACTGCCCCCCATGAACTGAAAATCCATAACCCCAATAGCTATGGGAATACCATTTAGTTGACCTATGCCTGTTTGAATAGCCTCGGTTAACCCTGTTTTTCTTTGATAAGAATCGATACGATCTTTATAAGGTTCCTCTTCTGAATGAAATTCAATGGGGTCGATAGAAACCATGTCTTCATTCATAGGATCCCAAGTGCCCGGATCAACCGAAAGCTCGATTCTATCTGAACTGCTCATTTTCAAATGATATCCGCATTGTTCACAAACATTTAGTTTTGACTTAAAAAATTTCTTATAATTTAACCCATAACAACTTTCGCATTGAACCCACAAATGTCTGTATTTTTTATTTATATCGAGATCATTATATCTTCTTCTCATATTGAAATCGCTTCTATTTGTGCTAATTTGTATACTGGAACTCTCGTTGTCACTACTATTTACACTTTCATTACAAATGTAACTATACATGTAACTGTCGCTGTAATTGTAACTACCGGCTGAAATGTAATTATCAATACTGATTTCAGAACGAAGATAACTATCAATGCAATGAAAAATGTGATTATTCCAACTATATTGAGTATCATACATATAACGATCGTAGTTGTGATTGTTACTTTGAGAACCATTATTCAGATAACTAAAAAAGGCACTTTCTAGTTCATTCATAAAAGAGCGATCGTTATCAATCTCGAAAAGAAAATTTTCAATATTTAAATATATCGAATAACTGTTACCATTACGATCCCTAACTAAAAAGAGGTCATCAGAGATCAAACTCCGAATGTCCCTGACATCGAAAAAAGTATCCATATTATTAGAACTGGAATTATCACTATCGTCCCAACTATCAATTTTTTTATCCCTATCATATATAACGGGATCTTCACTTCCACTGGTATTTTCAATAGGACCAAGACTATCCATTGATTTACTTAGCCCAGACCTATGTTTTAATTCCTCGTTAAACAACATCGAATGGAACCACCTTTTTTCCATAGAGCTTGCCTGCCCCCCTATTTGAATGTAAATACAATAGATGAATAGTCATTCGATGAATAATCATTTGAATATATCCTCTCGGAATAAGCATATAGATCCAATAGAATAATTAACTAATCACGGATGAGTCTTGAAAAAAAATCTTTTTTTGTGGGAATCTGGATATCACTTCACTATCAATCTATATGATGGAACCCTTTCTTCAATTAGAATAGAAAGAGAGGGTTATCCCGTGCCATGTACAAATTCGAATCAAAAAAATTTGTTCTCTCCTAGGAAGAATTCATTTTTGGAGAACTTTGGAGAATAATAAGTTTCTATTGCAATGCGGAAGGAAAAGGACAATATACGGGACGGGGATAAAGCGTTGTGACCATTGGCTCGATTCGACCATAGTCCGGAATTTAGGGGTATAGAAAATATTCTACTAATCCCATCTCAAGGATCCATAGGATTAATTATGGATCCAACAACTGAAGGATTTTCATTGTTGAGTCTTAGATCTTGTATTTAAGATTTTGTATACCGAAATCCAGTATGTATATATGCCTGGAAAATGAAATAGGAACCTTATTCATTATTCGGCTCAATCCTTTTTTAGTAAAAGATTGGGCCGAGTTTAATTGCAATTTAATTAAAGGAACGAATGGTAATTACTGGATTACAAAGTATCCATTGCTTCAAATTCGAATTTGATTTCCTTCCATACTTCACAAGCAGCTGCTAGCTCAGGGCTCCATTTGCAAGCTTCACGGATAATGTCATTACCTTGACGAGCAAGATCACGTCCCTCATTACGCGCTTGTACACACGCTTCTAGGGCTACTCGATTTGCTACGGCACCCGGTGCATTACCCCAAGGGTGTCCTAAAGTTCCTCCACCGAACTGTAGTACAGAGTCATCTCCAAAGATCTCGGTCAGAGCAGGCATATGCCAAACGTGAATACCACCTGAAGCCACAGGCAGAACACCCGGTAGAGAAACCCAATCTTGGGTGAAATAAATACCACGACTTCGGTCTTTTTCAATATAATCATCACGTAGTAAATCAACAAAGCCCAAGGTTATTTCCCTTTCCCCTTCCAGTTTACCTACTACGGTACCAGAGTGAATATGATCTCCACCAGACATACGTAATGCTTTCGCTAGTACACGGAAGTGGATACCATGATTCTTCTGTCTATCAATAACTGCATGCATTGCGCGGTGGATGTGAAGAAGTAAGCCATTATCTCGGCAATAATGAGCCAAGCTAGTATTTGCAGTGAATCCCCCCGTTAAATAGTCATGCATTACGATAGGAACTCCCAATTCTCTGGCAAATACAGCCCTTTTCATCATCTCTTCACATGTACCTGCAGTAGCATTCAAGTAATGTCCTTTGATTTCACCTGTTTCGGCCTGTGCTTTATAAATTGCTTCGGCACAAAATAAGAAACGGTCTCTCCAACGCATAAAGGGTTGTGAGTTCACGTTTTCATCATCCTTGGTAAAATCAAGTCCACCGCGGAGACATTCATAAACCGCCCTACCATAGTTCTTAGCAGATAACCCCAATTTTGGTTTAATAGTACATCCCAATAGGGGACGACCATACTTATTCAATTTATCTCTTTCAACTTGGATACCGTGAGGTGGGCCTTGGAAAGTTTTAACATAAGCAACAGGAATTCGCAGATCCTCCAGACGTAGAGCGCGAAGCGCTTTGAACCCAAATACATTACCCACGATGGAAGTAAACATGTTAGTAACAGAACCTTCTTCAAAAAGATCTAAAGGATAAGCTACATAACAAATATATTGATTTTCTTCTCCAGCAACGGGCTCGATGTCGTAGCATCTTCCTTTGTAACGATCAAGGCTGGTAAGTCCATCGGTCCACACAGTTGTCCATGTACCAGTAGAAGATTCGGCAGCTACCGCGGCCCCTGCTTCCTCAGGTGGAACTCCAGGTTGAGGAGTAACTCGGAATGCTGCCAAGATATCAGTATCCTTGGTTTCATAGTCAGGAGTATAATAAGTCAATTTGTAATCTTTAACACCAGCTTTGAATCCAACACCTGCTTTAGTCTCTGTTTGTGGTGACATAAGTCCCTCCCTACAACGCATGAATTAAGAATTCTCACAACGACAAGGTCTACTCGACATGAATTAGCCGTTAATGAAACCTTTCACAGGAATCTTTCACAAAACTCTCAACAAATATTATCAACTAATCAGAATGGTTGGTTGTTAGACTACGGTATTTGATTCGCCAAATACATCAACATCATTATTGTATACTCTTTCATATGTATGGCGCAACCCAATCCCTGTTTTTCAAGTTTCTAATCCCGTACTTTTTTTAATCTAAATTTAGAAAAAAAAGGAAATTCACTCTTGACAGTGCTATATGTTGTATATGTAAATCCTAGATGTAAAACTATCTGGAATTCGTCCCTGAAAAGGTAGAGAAGAGGCGGAAAACTATATGCTGAAATAAGAAACAATGGCCAATGTGAAAAAAAAAAATGAATCATAAATAGAGTTCAGGTTCGAATTCCATAGAAAATATGGGTGGGATTGTCTATAATGCTAGAGAACTGAAACGCTCCCTCATGGTTTTTATCCATCTACCTTTTTTTTAGGTTGTGAAATTGGAAAATTCACTCATTGAACGAGTAAACAATCGAATTGGAGTCGCTTGAATGGTACCAACGAAATCAAGTGCTAACTCCTATTTATTATTGAATTAACCGATCAACCTGCTTGCTATCGGACATTTTTTCTTCGGTTTACAAAATGCAAAGAATTTCTACATATTTCACTTTATTATCATTATGAAAACAAATCCTACCCCTTCGGGTCTCGGGGTTTCCGCACTTGAAGAAAAAAACCTGGGGCGTGTCGCTCAAATCATTGGTCCGGTGCTAGATGTATCCTTTCCCCCGGGTAAGATGCCTAATATTTATAACGCTTTGGTAGTTAAGGGCCGAAATACTGACGGCGAGCTAATTAATGTTACTTGTGAGGTACAGCAATTATTAGGAAATAATCGAGTGAGAGCTGTAGCTATGAGTGCTACAGATGGTCTGAAGAGAGGAATGGAGGTTATTGACACGGGAGCTGCTCTAAGTGTTCCAGTTGGTGGGGCGACTCTCGGACGAATTTTCAACGTTCTTGGAGAGCCTGTTGATAATTTAGGTCCTGTAGATACTCGCACAACATCTCCTATTCATAGATCTGCGCCTGCCTTTATACAATTAGATACAAAATTATCTATTTTTGAAACAGGGATCAAAGTAGTTGATCTTTTAGCTCCTTATCGACGTGGGGGTAAAATAGGACTATTCGGGGGGGCTGGAGTGGGTAAAACAGTCCTTATCATGGAATTGATCAACAACATTGCCAAAGCTCATGGAGGCGTATCCGTATTTGGCGGAGTGGGCGAGCGTACTCGTGAGGGGAATGATCTTTACATGGAAATGAAAGAGTCTGGAGTAATTAATGAACAAAATCTTGCAGAATCAAAAGTAGCTCTAGTCTATGGTCAGATGAATGAACCGCCGGGAGCTCGTATGAGAGTTGGTTTGACTGCCCTAACCATGGCAGAATATTTCCGGGATGTTAATGAACAAGATGTCCTTCTATTTATCGACAATATTTTCCGATTTGTCCAAGCAGGATCCGAAGTATCTGCTTTATTAGGCAGAATGCCTTCTGCTGTGGGTTATCAACCTACCCTTAGTACAGAAATGGGTACTTTGCAAGAAAGAATTACTTCTACCAAAGAGGGGTCTATAACTTCTATTCAAGCAGTTTATGTACCTGCGGACGATTTGACCGACCCTGCCCCTGCCACGACATTTGCACATTTAGATGCTACTACCGTACTATCAAGAGGACTAGCTTCAAAAGGTATCTATCCAGCAGTAGATCCTCTTGATAGTACGTCAACTATGCTCCAACCTCGCATCGTTGGTGAAGAACATTATGAAATTGCGCAAAGAGTTAAGCAAACTTCACAACGTTACAAAGAACTTCAGGATATTATAGCTATCCTTGGGTTGGACGAATTATCTGAAGAGGATCGTTTAACCGTAGCAAGAGCACGAAAAATTGAGCGTTTCTTATCACAACCCTTCTTCGTAGCAGAAGTATTTACGGGCTCTCCAGGGAAATATGTTGGTCTAGCAGAAACCATTAGGGGGTTTCAACTGATCCTTTCCGGAGAATTAGATGGTCTTCCTGAACAGGCCTTTTATTTGGTAGGTAACATCGATGAAGCTACCGCGAAGGCTGTGAACTTAGAAGTGGAGAGCAAATTGAATAAATGACCTTAAATCTTTGTGTACTAACCCCGAATCAAATTGTTTGGGATTCAGAAGTGAAAGAAATAGTTTTATCTACTAATAGTGGCCAAATCGGTGTATTACCAAACCACGCCCCTATTGCCACAGCTGTAGATATAGGTATTTTGAGACTACGCCTTAATGACCAATGGTTAAAAATAGCTCTGATGGGTGGTTTTGCTAGAGTAGGCAATAATGAGATTACCATTTTAGTAAATGATGCGGAGAAGGGTAGTGACATTGATCCACAAGAAGCTCAGCAAGCTCTTGAAATAGCTGAGGCTAACTTAAGTCGGGCTGAGGGCAAGAGACAAACTATTGAAGCGAATTTAGCCGTCAGACGAGCTAGGACGCGAGTAGAGGCTATCAATTCAATTTCATAACTAATTGGTGCGCCCCAATAAAAAAGTGAATTCCGTTTATACACCATATTTTGGTTCTGCGGATTGAGTCGAATCAACTGTAATGGCATTTCTCTAAAATAAAAGGGAGGGTGGGTAGAAAAACTTATTAGATACTAATTACTCCGGTATCTAATAAGTTCTACCTACTATTGGATTTGAACCAATGACTCCCGCCGTATGAAAGCAATACTCTAACCACTGGGTTAAGTAGGTCATTTATCATCACAAAGAGAAAGAAAGGGGCTTGTCATATCGATGAATTATAGATGCAATCTTATTTCGAAGCAATACCAATTCTTGGCAGGAAACAGATCAGAAGCTATCATGTTGGATCATAGAAGATTCATCTTGACAAGAAATTATTTCCATGATAAACTATCTATCACAAGGGCTATAGCTCAGTTGGTAGAGCAACTCGTTTACACGCGCGCCAATGTTTTTCAGGGGAGTCCATCATGCAATCAAAAAAATTGATCTTATTGATAAATCGGTGTCTTACTCTATATATTCGAGGGAACAATAGCCTGACAAATAGTTGGTTCGGTCCGCTTTGGGTGCCAATTTAGGCTCCAAATAGAACCCATCATTGATTCGATAATTGATAAGGTGAATACACAGCCCATTCAATGCTAGGCATAATGAGTATAAGGACCTCAAAAAAATATCTTTTCGTAATATGAACTTTAAGGTGTATGAAGTTTCATATTTGACTCTTTGAGCAGAGCGATAGAGACTCCATTTAACTTAGGTTGATCTAGGCCAGAGGCAGACCTACGTCAAGGTAACTCTTCTTTGAAACACTTTGGTATTGCTCCTGGATCATAATCTAAATAATGAATCAGAGCACGTGGAGCCATCTCGTTATCTTTCTGTTAAGAAAAAGTATGGCGGACTATCTGATATTTATATCAGTTGATGAAAGAGCCCAATGCAAAAAAAAATGCATGTTGGGTCTTTGGAACAGTTCGAATCATTTCGATAATAAAAAGTTTGATCTGTTTTACCGAGAAGGTCTACGGTTCGAGTCCGTATAGCCCTAAAAATTTTTATAGTTTTCATTTCCTCATTCTTGTTTGTTGGTTGTAGTCGGACAGTCGTTTGGCCCATCGAAATAGAATAATTATCACATGCTCCGAGCGATCCCCGCGGGTGAGCATGAAAGGGACAAAATTCATTTCAGTGGGCCCAATCAGTCTTTGTTTGATCTCGGATAAAAAAACTGTCCTTTCTTCTTTGTGGATAAATTACACACAAATTTTTCCTGTTTTCCTATCCAGGATCAAAGGGTTTGGGATATTCCTTTTCTTTTTGTACAAAATCTCTTTTTCTAGATCTCAATATACCCCAATCCAATTGCTCACCAGTCCAATTCTACCTATGCTTACTTTATGCAAGAAGATTGAGGGTCTGTTTGCACTTGGACGAGTTAAGAAGCCCCCAACTCATCGTTTTTTCGGGAGCAGAACCCAATTCGTTGTTTCAGAGATAATGACTGGTTCCTAACTCTATTAGTGTTTGTACCCCTATCGATTTCCATGAGTTGTTTGGGGATTTGGTCTGTCGAATCATTTGAGTTGATAAAGCGCGATTCGATTAGAAGAAGTTTCTTCTGTAAATTATTTAGGATTCGGCTGACTTTCCCGTTGTGATATACTTCGTTGTATAGGGTTCGTTCAACATAATTTTTTTTTTGCATGAAGGCTAACCCAGCGGTTGGTCTTACTTTTGAAAACTCATTTTAATTACATTAATAAGTATTCTCGCCTTTTCGGACCCATTTCAAGTACTAAAGATCGATATTCTAGATTCTTCTTTTAAGACTTCGAGTTCTAATTAAATAACCCACTTCTTTTTGGGGGGGATGGGTTGCAGGTCGAGGTAGTACAGACTCAAAAAATGTAAATTGGGGATAGAACCCTAGGGTTGTTAGATGTAAGGGTTTCTCTCAATTCAATGCATTGAATAAAATCCATTAAGTCTAGAACAAGGATAAAAAATAGAATAGGGCGATGCATTCAGTTTCCGTATCTAATCAATAGAAACAACAATCCTCTAACTGGATTGGATCTTAATGAAAAGAATAAACCAATACCCTTCGGTTTTATTATATGAATATTCAAAAAGGATATAACATACATATAGAATTGTTCATTTTCTTAATAGTATCTTAATTTAATCTTAATCAAAATTCTATATAAATTAGAACTAAAAAAAGATGTAATGTAATTCTTTTTTCTCTTTTTTTTATAGAAAATTTGAGACAAGATAAAAACGATAAGTTTGTAATAAGAGCATAATATGTCTCTAGCATATCGAAATAAGTGAAAATCGGATTCCACTCGATGAATCTTGAAACAAGAATGACCCACAGCAAAAAAACTGGGGAGTTCAATCAAAATTCATTGGTATTTCGACTAAAAAGTTATAGCTTAATTCAAATTCCAGATCGAATCGAAGAATACGGTATATATTTTTCCACATTCATAGGAGTGCATCTATGTTTCTGCTTTACGAATATGACATTTTCTGGGCATTTCTAATAATATCAAGTCTGATTCCTATTTTGGCTTTTTTCATTTCCGGAGTTTTAGCCCCGACTAGGGAAGGACCGGAGAAACTTTCTAGTTATGAATCGGGCATAGAACCAATGGGCGACGCTTGGTTACAATTCCGAATTCGTTATTATATGTTTGCTCTGGTTTTTGTTGTTTTTGATGTTGAAACGGTTTTTCTTTACCCATGGGCGATGAGTTTCGATGTATTGGGTGTATCCGTTTTTATAGAAGCTTTAATTTTCGTGCTTATCCTAATTGTTGGTTTAGTTTATGCATGGCGAAAAGGAGCGTTGGAATGGTCTTAGCTCCTGAATATTCAGACAATAAAAAGAAAAAAGAAGAAAAAAATGACATTGAGACAGTTATGAATTCCATTGAGTTTCCGGTACTTGATCAAACAACCCAAAATTCAGTTATTTCAACTACATCAAATGATCTTTCAAATTGGTCAAGACTCTCCAGTTTATGGCCGCTTCTGTATGGTACCAGTTGTTGCTTTATTGAATTTGCTTCATTAATAGGCTCGCGCTTCGACTTTGATCGTTATGGCTTGGTACCAAGATCGAGTCCTAGGCAAGCGGACTTAATTTTAACAGCCGGCACAGTAACAATGAAAATGGCTCCCTCTTTAGTAAGATTATATGAGCAAATGCCTGAACCAAAATATGTCATTGCTATGGGAGCCTGCACTATTACAGGAGGGATGTTCAGTACTGATTCTTATAGTACTGTTCGAGGAGTTGATAAGCTAATTCCTGTGGATGTTTATTTGCCGGGTTGCCCGCCTAAACCGGAGGCAGTTATCGATGCTATAACAAAACTTCGTAAGAAGGTATCTCGAGAAATCTACGAGGATAGATTTGGGTCTCAACAGAATAATCGATGTTTTACTACCACTCACAAGTTTTATGTTGGACGCAGCACGCATACTGGAAATTATGATCAAGGATTAGTCTATCAATCGCGATCCACTTCAGAGATACCTTATGAAACATTTTTCAAATACAAAAGTTCAGTATCTTCCCACGAATTAGTGAATTAGGGAGGCTGCTTTTCTTTTGTGCAGAAGAATAGCAAATGCCCTTCACTTCAATTTTCAAAAATTTCGTCGTAAACGTGAACTACTTATACAAATGAAAATCCGGGAGAGATTAAAAAAATGCAGGGTCGTTTGTCTGCTTGGCTAGTCAAGCATGGGTTAGTTCATAGATCTTTAGGCTTCGATTACCAAGGAGTCGAAACTTTACAAATAAAGCCCGAGGATTGGCATTCCATTGCTGTCATTTCATATGTATATGGTTACAATTATCTACGCTCTCAGTGTGCCTATGATGTAGCACCGGGCGGACTCTTAGCTAGTGTGTATCATCTTACGAGAATAGAGTATGGTGTGGATCAGCCAGAGGAGGTATGCATTAAAGTATTTGCCCCAAGGATAAATCCCAGAATTCCGTCTGTTTTTTGGATTTGGAAAAGTGCGGATTTCCAAGAACGGGAATCTTATGATATGTTGGGAATCTCTTATGATAATCATCCACGCCTGAAACGTATTTTGATGCCTGAAAGTTGGATAGGATGGCCCTTACGTAAGGATTATATTGCTCCAAAATTCTATGAAATACAAGATGCTCATTGAATGATACGAACCTAATTTTCTTTTTACGCCGCGAGATATTCAAGGAATTTTTTTACAGTCTCTTCTAGAGCAAACAGAGTAATCGAACTCTTTTTCCTATATATGGATATATGGATGCGCAAAAAAATGGGTCCTCATTGAGATTCCCAAATTTGGAAGATATTCTATTTCTTTTTTTATACAGACTTTAAGAAAAAGGGTAGGATTTTCTCTCTCTAGACATTCGGACGATAGCATGTATGTATGCTGATTCGTATCGAATTTGTATGAGTATCTATTATTAACCTGTGGGTTAATAATGGATGCTCAATGTCAGGAACTTAACAGTAGATACTCAATGTCAGGAACCAGATTTGAACTGGTGACACGAGGATTTTCAGTCCTCTGCTCTACCAACTGAGCTATCCCAACCCTTCTTGAGGCACCATCCCCATCCTACTAGAGGGCTTGGGTATATGTCAATTCAAGAGAATCAAAAAGCATTACAAAATCTTACCCAGGCCCTGGAATTTCCGGAATTTTCAAAAAAGAAAACTTTTGAAGTTGAAAATAATGCTGTGAACTGTGAATGATTCAAACGGGGATTCCTTGATCATAGATTTTCTTTTGTACATATATACCACAAGACTTGTGATACGAGAGAGGCTTTTCTGCTCCGATCCTTTTGTGAAATAGTACAGTGAATGATAAATATAGCTAATTTTCGGGCGCTGCCGAAAAGAAAAAAGAGTAGAAGTATAAATAAACAGTTAGGGAGTAAAACGGGCCTTTTTGTGGGGATAGAGGGACTTGAACCCTCACGATTTATAAAGTCGACGGATTTTCCTCTTACTATAAATTTCATTGTTGTCTGTATTGATATTGACATGTAGAACGGGACTCTATCTTTATTCTCGTCCGATTAATCAGTTCGTCAAAAGATATATCAGACTATGGAGTGAGTGGTTTGATCACTGAATATTCGATTCTTCCTTCAACTTGGAATAGATTCACAAAAATGATTCCTTTTTTTTTATGTAAAAAAAATTTTAGGGCGGCATTCATAGAATCTTTGATATTTCAGTACGTATACGTACGTCTCGTATATAGGTTTATCCCCCATTCTTTATGGAGTTTAAATTCAAATTGAATAGAAGGATTCCTCTACCAACGCAGTCAACTCCATTCATTAGAACAGCTTCCATTGAGTCTCTGCACCTATCCTTTTTTTATTCTCGCTTTCAGAAACCCCTTAATTTATTTTCTGAAAACAGGATTTGGCTCAGGATTGCCCATTTTTAAGTCCAGGGTTTCTCTGAATTTGAAAGTTATCACTTAGTAGGTTTCCATACCAAGGCTCAATCCAATCAAGTCCGTAGCGTCTACCGATTTCGCCATATCCCCTTTTTAGTTTGAGCCGAAGATCTGGCCGGGATGCCATCCCTTTCTTTTTTTCGTTCATGCTGGAACCGTTAACCGTTGAATTCATTAGATACAGCTTATCTATCTAAAAGGTTTCTCTCTTTACTCCTCTTTGATTTCTTTTTTATCTACCCCTTTTTCTCTATTGAAGGACCTACATTTGGTTTAATCAGAAATGATTCTATCATTGATGTATCCGCAATTCAATATGGATGGATATATATCACATATATATTCCTCTCTTCCTCTCACTTTTCCCGCCCGATTTTAAATACTTGAACGTTCGATTCTTTTTTTAGAATGCCATATTTTTCTTAATTTCTAATAATTTAGAATTAAGATATTGATAATCATATTCATATAAATTATAAATATAAAAGAGAATTATGGAAAAGAAAAAATGTAGAATTTCTTCCCATTGAAAATTTTGATATCATATATCACTCTATTTATCGTTATATTAATTCTTATGTTATATTATATTGTTATAGAATACCATTCTATTCAGTATTCATTTTTTCTCTATTCATATTCATTATCGATTTTGAATAGCTAAGAGCTAAGTAGTTGACTGAATTCCTATGCACAACACAATTTCTGTTATGTGAGCCCGCTTAGCTCAGAGGTTAGAGCATCGCATTTGTAATGCGATGGTCATCGGTTCGATTCCGATAGCCGGCTTTTCTCTCTTTGTTCCATTTTATACTTTATTACATGATTAATAATGTCTGGTTGAACTCAAGGTATATTGAAAATACTTTTTTCCTTTTCTCAAAAATAGTGGATCTATTATGTCGTAAGAACTTCCAACTATGAATAAAAAACGGATTCGAGCGGTTGGTTAGATCTCTACAGAACAAATTAGGACAAAGTCTCCTTACCTTGCTATATATACAAAAGAGTCTGAATATTGATACAATTCATCTCATTCTTCTTTGTAGTACAGTACTTAACTTCAGTATATTTTTTTCGTTTATCGTTTAGTTCAGTCTTAATTTAGGTTTATTCTGTAAATAAAAAAGGAGTTTTTATGTCTCGTTACCGAGGGCCTCGTTTCAAAAAAATACGCCGTCTGGGGGCTTTACCGGGACTAACTAGTAAACGGCCTAAAGCCGGAAATGATCTTAGAAATCAATCGCGTTCTGGGAAAAAGTCTCAATATCGTATTCGTCTAGAAGAAAAACAAAAATTGCGGTTTCATTATGGTCTGACAGAGCGACAATTACTTAAATATGTTCGTATCGCCGGAAAAGCCAAAGGGTCAACTGGTCAGGTTTTACTACAATTACTTGAAATGCGTTTGGATAACATACTTTTTCGATTGGGTATGGCTTCGACCATTCCTGGAGCTCGGCAATTAGTTAACCATAGACATATTTTAGTTAATGGCCATATAGTAGATATACCAAGTTATCGCTGCAAACCCCGAGATATTATTACGACGAGGGATGAACAAAAATCCAAAGCTCTGATTCAAAATTATCTTGATTCATCCTCCCATGAAGAATTGCCAAAACATTTGACTCTTCACTCATCCCAATATAAAGGGTTAGTCAATCAAATAATAGATAGTAAGTGGGTCGGCTTGAAAATAAACGAGTTGCTAGTCGTAGAATATTATTCCCGTCAGACTTGAACCTAACTCAAATAGCAAGGCAAGGATTCGGAGAATTTTTCCCCCTTTTCGCCGAAGTAAATTGACCGAAGCTAAGGGGTTTGATCCGGATATTTTTCCCATTCATGTATCATAAATGGATCCGCGGGGATTTTTTTATGTCTTGGCGACCCTTTAATCAGTATTTTTCGTACCACCCCAATTAGGAATATAGAATTCATTTCAAAGAAAGGTCTACCTCGTGGAATAATCCTATTCCTTGTTATTTGATCCATTGTGGTCAATAACGCTCTTGAATTAGGCAAAGATAAGGAAAGAGAGGGATTCGAACCCTCGGTAAACAAAAGCCTACATAGCAGTTCCAATGCTACGCCTTCAACCACTCGGCCATCTCTCCTACAAAATTTTATGATTATGACCCAGAAATCGGGTGAATAGCGAGCCATTCATATTTATTTTTGCAATATAGGTACGACTAACCGATTATAACAATTCGAAATATGAAAATGGATGGGATTTTGGTCATAGAATTATTATTCTATTCTTTTTCCTTCTTTGAATCATAATCTGTAGGAAATATTAATTGAATGTTTAGAACGAGTCTTTTTTTATGTTATTTCGTCCTGTACAATTCCGTTGTTTGTGGGATTCTTTTCCCATGCGAGGTAATGAGAAGAATTATAGAATGGATTGCGAACTATGCCTAGATCACGGATAAATGGAAATTTTATTGATAAGACCTCTTCAATTGTGGCCAATATCTTATTACGCATAATTCCGACAACTTCCGGAGAAAAAGAGGCATTTACCTATTATAGAGATGGTGTGATTTGATTCTATTTAGTGTTCTCCGTCTTACGAGTAAAGGCACGCAGGGTTGGATTCGGTATAAAACGAAAGGCGTTTATTGAAATAAATCTGCAAAAAATCTACGCTTCTTGAAGGTGAAGTTTGGAAATAGAACAATTCCTTCTATTGTGTATCCCCGATTGATGCAGCCTCAGATACTTCAATTTTCTAATCTAGTATTGAACGAAAGGTTACACCTATAGGTTCTTCTGTATTAGAGGTCCATCCTACTCCATCAGTACCAATAGGCGGCATAGGGGAAGAAGCACTACACCTAGGAATCAACAAAAAAAACTTTGTTATAAATTATCCCTTTCCTTATCGGGATCGGAACTAACAAGAATGGTTGGGACAACAAACATCCATCTCGTTTGTACTTTGGATACCTATATAACCATCAAAGACTGTTGAAGTGACTAATTCCTGGAAATAGGGGGCGTTGAGGACAAAGAAATTGTTGGAGTAACCTTTTCTATCTAGCAACAACACGATTAGTGTTAAGAAAAGACCTCTTGCAGGAAGGCTGGCTAGAGATTTCTTGTAAAAACACTAGTCCCTGTCAGTTCATAATGAGAATATTTCAATATTCTTTTGGTTCCATGGATTATTATCATTCATTATGCACAGAAGGGAGGAGCCGTATGAGATGAAAATCTCACGTACGGTTCTGAAACGGGGATTCTTTGAATAGAATGAACGACCGTAACGGATGTCAGCTCAATCCGAAGGAAATTATGCGGAAGCTTTACAGAATTATTATGAAGCTATGAGACTAGAAATTGATCCCTATGATCGAAGTTATATACTGTATAACATAGGCCTTATCCACACAAGTAACGGAGAACATACAAAAGCTTTGGAATATTATTTCCGGGCACTAGAACGAAATCCATTCTTACCACAAGCTTTTAATAATATGGCCGTGATCTGTCATTACGTGCGACTATCTCCACTATAGAAAGAGGGAAAGAAAGATAAAATACGCTAGTAAATACTAGAGGATAGGCTTTCTACATATGTATCGTACAAAGCAACGATTTTTATTAGCTGTAGCAAAGAAAGATACTTCATAAAAGCCAAAAAATGAAGAAATGAATATGCCTATAATACTATATTCTATGGATAGATAAAAGATCTAATTGATAGGGGAAGCGCCGTAAAGATCAATTAGTGAGATTTTGGGTCGATACAATAAGAAAAAACTGCTTACTTATGTCATGATATGAGATATAAGTTAGGAATCAACTTATGTAATAGGGTTGATCCACTAAGGTATTGAGCAGCGGTGTAGCATCAGATCCCAAAGATAGTAAGTCCTTTCTTTCTTAGAGAGGAAAGTCTTTTTCAAAGATTCTATATGAAAATGAAACGGAGATAGTTACCTTTCAGAAAAAGATAACTATAGTGGGGTTCATTTTTCTGAAGGTAGGAGAAAAGATAAAACTTATTTTGAATCAAAATGAAAGTTTAAAACTTATGTAAATGTAATTAACCCCTTCTGGTTAACCCGAGAAACAAAAATGGGATAGATTTATGAAAAATCTTATTTAGTTAGATAGGGTCGATTAAGATAAGATGGGACACCAAAATAATTTATTGCTGAGCCGTATGAGGTAGGAAACTCTCAAGTACGGTTCTAAGGGAAGGAATCGACCCACCTATTCCGACCGAGGAGAACAGGCCATTCGGCAGGGAGATTCTGAAATTGCGGAAGCTTGGTCCGATCAAGCTGCGGAGTATTGGAAACAAGCTATAGCGCTTACTCCAGGTAATTATATTGAAGCGCATAATTGGTTGAAGATCACGCGGCGGTTTGAATAAGAACACTCTTTTTATCCGTCAGTAAAAAAAATGGATCTTTCCTCTGGGAAGAGCTAATCAAGGAATTTCATTGTATCCCTTCTAAGATTGTTCTGTTCTATTTCGTTTAGTACCTCGTAGGCATAAACGATACCCGACTACAGTACATCATACATCCCTTTTTGCTATTCAAACTAAAAAAGCCTTTGAATGTGGATACTGGGGTCTTGGTCTTATTCATGACTGCCCCAATGAAGTGATTTGGAATCGAGCAATAGTCATACGTTCTATGTAAGATACGAAGCAGCTCCATCTAAGCACCTGTAATTTACATATGAATCCAAAAAAGAGTTTTTGTGTCAAGTCAAAGCCGGGAAAGGATTTTCAAATATTATAAAGGTCCGTTGAGCGCCTCATGGCTATGTCATAATAGATCCGAACACTTGCCCCGGATCGACTTCCAGATCATAATTGCTCTAGTAAATAACTAAACAAAATAAATAGCTGGGAGATAGGAAGGAAAGGAACTAATTATAAATAGATTTCAGAAGTTCACTAATTACTTGACTGTTGGCAGGTCTCTTTGTATGTGTTGTCCGGAAAGAGGAGGACTCAATGATTATTCGTTCGCCGGAACCAGAAGTTAAAATTTTGGTGGATAGGGATCCCGTAAAAACTTCTTTCGAGGAATGGGCCAGACCAGGTCATTTCTCAAGAACAATAGCTAAAGGCCCTGATACTACCACTTGGATCTGGAACCTACATGCCGATGCTCACGATTTCGATAGCCATACCAGTGATTTGGAGGAGATCTCCCGAAAAGTATTTAGTGCCCATTTCGGTCAACTCTCCATCATATTTCTTTGGCTGAGTGGCATGTATTTCCACGGTGCCCGTTTTTCCAATTATGAAGCATGGCTAAGCGATCCTACTCACATTAGACCCAGCGCTCAGGTGGTTTGGCCAATCGTGGGCCAAGAAATATTGAATGGTGATGTGGGTGGGGGTTTCCGAGGAATACAAATAACCTCTGGGTTTTTTCAGATTTGGAGAGCGTCCGGAATAACTAGTGAATTACAACTCTATTGTACTGCAATTGGTGCATTGGTCTTTGCGGCGTTAATGCTTTTTGCTGGTTGGTTCCATTATCACAAAGCTGCTCCAAAGTTGGCTTGGTTCCAAGATGTAGAATCCATGTTGAATCACCATTTAGCGGGGTTACTAGGACTTGGATCTCTTTCTTGGGCGGGACACCAAATACATGTCTCGTTACCAATTAACCAATTTCTAGACGCTGGAGTAGATCCTAAGGAGATCCCACTTCCCCATGAATTTATCTTGAACCGGGATCTTTTGGCTCAACTTTATCCAAGTTTTGCCGAGGGAGCAACCCCGTTTTTCACCTTGAATTGGTCAAAATATGCCGAATTTCTTACTTTTCGTGGAGGATTAGATCCAGTAACAGGGGGTCTATGGCTGACCGATATTGCACATCATCATTTAGCT
>JAJJMC010029280.1:12661-29598 GCA_023531435.1 Papaver californicum
AAATAATTCTAGTATCGATTTGTTATCCTAGCTAAATTGGGGCCTACAGGAATTATTTTGGCCTTTTCCAATTTTGCTCCCAACTAGGTGAAGGGATAAGAGGTGTCTAAAAAGGGTAAAACTACTAAATTACCCTCACTAGTTAAAATTACATTTATATCCTTATCCTTAATACTCCCAATCTATTTTTATTTTCCTCAAAACCAATAAAAAATTAGAATATTTTTGTTTTTCAAATCAATTTTTTTTATTCGAAATTTTTCCAAATTTTGGAATTTTTTTGGGTTCGAGAACAAATGGGTAATAAGGCACTCATACGATGACCGATTGTTCTTGATGTTCTTCATCAATGAAGAACATCAACCAAGAATCGATGGATGTTCATGACCTCGTAAGCCAATTATAAGTTGATGTTCTTCAATGACGAAGAACATGAGGAATCGGCGTATACGGGTGCTCAAATCGACCGATTTTAAGAAAGCACACTATAGAATCGGTCGATACTGTCATTCAAATCGACCAATTGTTGAAAAAAAACTCAAAAACGATATTTTTTTTCATTAATTTTTTCCCAGAATCGGTGGATAAGGTTCCCACGTGTGCCGATTCTAAAAAAACCAAATTCAAAAGTTTTTCTGATTTTTTTTGCCCAAAATCGGTGGATATTTATGCACTTATCCACCGATTTTAAACTTTGACATTTTGTTTTGACCGTTTTGCTCATAACTCCTTCGTCCAACGTCTAAATGATCTCATTCTTTTTGCTTTGAACTCGAATTTTCATGCTCTACAAGATAGAGTTAAAAATTCCTGGATTTGGACAAGTTCCATTTGATGTTTACTTCCATCCATCTTTGCATGTAGTACTACAAGACATCCAAGGAAGTAATACATCCAATTCTACAGATGAAAAACAGGGTTGGTTGCTAATGAAAGAGCACTTGTATTATCACATAATAATAAAGAAGTCTTATGAATATTAAAATTCAATTCTTATAATAAGTGTGAAATCCACTGAAGCTCTGCAGCTGCAACAAATAAGCATTTGTATTCAGCTTCTGCTGATGATTTTGAAACTGTCTGTTGTTTCTTAGAAGATCAAGAAACCAGATTTGAACCAATATAAGCTGCATATCCTGATGTGGATCTCCTTGTGTCTGAACAACCTGCCTAGTCTGAGTCTGTATATGCTTTCAGATTAAACAAATCCCTACCAGCTAAAGTTATTCCTAACCCAATAGTACCTTTTAAGTACCTTAGAATCCTTTTAACAAGTTAAAAATGTACATTTATAGGAGAATGCATAAATTGAGACATATAATTCACACCAAAGCAAATGTCTAGCCTTGTAACTATTAAATACTATAAACCTCTCACAATAGTCATATATTCACTTGGATTATCCAATAATTTACCATCATGCACAAAAGCTCTTGAAGCCTTGACCACAGGAGTATCACAAGACTTACTATCTAACATATTTGTCTTTTCTAACAATTCCAGAGTATAATTTTTCTGTGTTAACACCATTGAATTTGAATTCCTAACACCCTCAACACCAAGAAAATATGCCAAACTACCTGATTATTTCCTAGAGAATTCACTTTTAAATGAAGTAATAAGACTATCCAGCCTATCAGATGATCTTCCAATCAAAACTATATCATCTACATATAACAACAAAACAAGCATTTCCTTTTGTGAAGTCAGAACAAACATTAAATTGTCAGAAATTGATTTATTGAACCCATAAGAAATTAAAAAAGAGCTAAACCTATGAAACCAGGCCCTTGGAGCCTATTTTAAACCATATAGACTCTTCTTAAGATGACACACATGAGTAGGATTAGCAGGTTCAGCAAACCCTGAAGGCTGCTCCATATACACATCTTCATCTAGAAAACCATGAAGAAAGACATTACTTACATCTACTTGCCTAATTTGACAATTATATGTAAGTGCCAAACAAAGAACAACTCTAACTATTGTGCATTTTATTATAGGATTAAATGGATCATTATAATCAATGTCATCTTGTTGATTATATCCTTTTGCCACCAATATGGATTTATATCTATATATACTTCCATATGACTTATGTTTAACTTTATACACACACTTACAACCTAACACATTCATGCGAAGTTCATATGGTACTTTAATCCAAGTACCATTTCTTTCTAAAGCATCATTTTCTTCTACCATTTAAGCTACCTACTTAAAATCTTTAGCAACAGTCTTATATGTTTTTAGCTCAGTAAAAGCAGTTAACAATGCAGTATGAGACTTAGAAATTGGATGTTTAACACAAAAATAAGACACATGATATAGAAAAAATTTAGGTTTGGAGATACCTCTTTGATCTCTTGTTACAATAGTAGTAGTTGGTAAAGATTCAGAAGATGATGATAATTCGTAACAATATCAGTATTTGTTGAGTTTGAAGAAGAAGGAAGTAAAACAGAAGGCACGTGATTAGTAAAATAAAATTGTGATTCATCAAATATCACATGTCTAGAAACATGAAGCTTTTTAGAAACAAGATTATAACATTTATAACCCTTATGAAGAGAACTATAACCAACAAAAACACATCTTACAGATTTAAGTGAAAGTTTATCTGTTCTTGAATGAGCCAAACATGGATAGCAAACTACCCCAAAAACTTTAAGAATTGAATAATTTGGAACATTACCAAATAGAACTTCAAAAGGAGATTTGTAATACAAGATTTTTGTGGGAGTTCTATTTATTAGATATGTAGTTGCAATAAAAACATCACACCAAAACTCTTTTGGACAAGAAGCATTAAACAAAAGAGTATTTCACATCTCAGTAATGTGCCTATGCTTTCTTTCAGGTAGGCCATTTTGCTCAGGAGTTTTAGGACAAGAAATTCTTATAAGAATACCACTAGCTTCTTAAAAAATTTTGAATGCCCCTTTAACAAGCTCAGAAGCACCATCAACTTGAAAAGATTGGATTTTTGTACAAAATTGATTTTCTGTAAAAAAATTTAAAATGAGTAAAATAAGAAACAAGTTAATATTCCAATTCCATTGGATAATTCCAATGAAACCTACTAAAATCATCAATGAAGAATATAGTATTTATAACCATCTAATGAAAGAACAGTAGTACCCCAAACATCACAATGTATAAGAGCTAATGGAGTTGTCTTATTGATAGACACATTTTTTTGTCTGATTTGTCTCAATTCTTTATATTGATAGTGCTCGAGTGTGTACTAATTGTGTTATTTTATGTGTTTGTAGGTATTTTTAGGAAATAAACATTTTCGGAAAAATTGGCTTAAAAAAGTGTTAAAGGCACCCGGGAAATTACTAAAGGAACCTGATATGAATTGATAAAGGCACCCACTCAATTGTTAAAGGCACCCACTTGCTTCCGTTTAAAATAAAGTTTTAGCGGCTAAATTTAACACTCGCTCTGTGAAGATTTTGGGATATGTTTCGAAAAGATTTTTAAGGATTAAGACATAAGATTCTCTTACCTAAATTATAAGAGTTCTACACATGTGGGAGACTCGAAAAATCAATGAAATATACTCGGTTAAATGTTTCTCTTGAAAATATGGGAGGAAGAAATAATCTCGGAAAAATTCAGTGTTACCTCACACGATTTTATTTCCAAAATCTTCAAGATTCTATGAGATAAACTAGGTAACAACGTGTACGATAAAGCGAGAATAGGAAGAAAAATAAATCGAGAATGGTTAAAAACATATTCCCAAATACTGGATTGAAGATCTGAAGTTAAAGATAAGATTTGAGGGAATTATTGAAGAAATATGGTGTTGTAGTATATAAAGGGGTCGAAGAGAAGAGATTAGAGGGGGGCTGGAGAGGCCAGAAACGAAAGAATCAAAATCCAGAAAAAATGCTCGTGATGAAGGAGATAAAGAAATCGTTGCTAAAAGGTTGAAGTTTCCGTGGTCAAAAAGTTGAAGATTCTGTTGCTAAAGCATTTAACTTTGCAATATTTATCTTCATTCTCAACGTTTATCTTCAGTGAAGCACTTTTTCCTCTGTAATAGTGAGTCTGTAACGCTTATAAATGTTGCGAATTTCCTGTTTTTCATTATTTTCACTATTTTTCATCATTTGTAAACATTTTGAGCCATGAACCATAATTTTGAGCAAGAGATTAATATGAAGAGTTAAACCCCATTGTTGAGGCGATGGAGGAAGCCATTGTTCCAAGAAAAGTTGTATATTGCTAATTTAATTGATTTTTGTAATTTCTTTTATGATTATTTGCTTTGGTTAAAAAAATGATTTAAGGATTTTTATTAGATAATTATGATTTCTTTTGATAGAGCATGCTTAGCCTAGGGTTTTTGATGTTCTATACTTTCGATTTACAATTGTTATTTTGAAAATGTACTTTTACAACATATTAGAATTACTTTAAATGTAAAAAATTGTATGAATATTGATTAGATTGAATCACTTTAATTGATTAATGGTGAAATCCATAACCTCAGTATTTGTGAATATTATTTTTATCTTTTGTGTATATTTTCTAGTTTAAAAATTAGTTTATTAAATCTAAAACCAAATCTTCACAAGTTTGAGAGTTTGAAACCCTTTTCTTACCACTATAACAATAATTATCATTTTTTTGCGCCGCCGACGCGGACTTGTTTTTAGATTTGTTTTTAGCTTTAGTTAGGTTAATTAGTTTAGTTAGATTTATTTTATTTTTATTTTTATTTGTTCTATTTTGCGTTTTTGGGTATTTTTCTTTGTATTACAAGTTTTGGATCAAAAAGAAATTGGGCCAAAGATTATCTTGATTGATTAAAGACTTGGAGTCAAAGATAAATCGAAAAGAACGGAAAAGGAAGACAAGATTTTTTTTAGTTATTTTTTTAGCGTTTTTATTTTTCATTTTAGAAAACTGTATTAAGAAATTCTTATTTTTTTTGATAATTATTTTAGGCATTTTTATATTTTTTCTTATTTTTGGACTTTGGACTTGGAACTTTTAAACTTTATTATTATTTTTAAACCCTATAGAAGGGTATTTAAATATAAACTACAACAGGGAAGGAAGACAATTACGATATTGTCTCGGCCCCTCAGGTTCGTACACTGACACAGGAGTCGGTGACCCGAGTCGACTACAACCGATTCATCCCCCGTCTGGTACGGGAGGTAAGACTCGATCAACCCACGAATCCCCTGCAAGTGGGTTTACTATATTCCTTTGTATGTATATATGTTGAGGAACTGAATACAAATTTATTTTCTAGTAAAAGGCAAGGACTAGCCATATAAGATAAGGACCCGGATTTCATCATCATTTCCTTCTTGCCCGCCTTAGGAACACGTTACCTAACGCGAACCCAATCCTTAAAATTTGACTAGAAAGAAAACCGATAGGGTATCGAGCTTATTGGAAAGTCATTCAAATAGACTGTATTGGTTACTCTGTTAGTCTAACTTAAAGTTCAGGAAGATTATTTTAAGTTGATTCGAGACGCCTTGTAACTCAAGGAAACATTGCCAAAGAGGCAGGGTTATCAAAGCTCCTTAGAGCTTATCCTGTTTTTATTCGACTTAATCTAATTCAGATCGTTCTGAGAGATTCGCTAAAACTGTAACTAGTTGCATTTTGGAAGAATAAAAGCTGGTCTAGTAACAATCTAAGTGGAGCCATCATGCTTTTTGTTTGCTAGATTCAGTAGGTTTGATTTGGTTGAGTCGGCCTTGTTTGTGTTTTTTTAGAACCCCCTTCCATTTAGAATTTATTTTCTTAGATTTTTTTATATTATTTTTGTTAGAAAATGTCGAACTGGTATTACGATAACCAATACAATGAATATTTGATTGAGTTTCAAAACATGCATTACCCTTACTAAGACCATAGTGTGGATAGTACTTGGGACCACTACCAACCTTTTTAAGGTTATGGTTCATACCATGGAGGCCCCAATTACTATTCGTACGCACACCAGTCATATGAGCGGGAAAACGAGAAAAATTCGAGTTCTTTATCTTTGAAGGATGCCCTTGAGAAGTTGCAAGCTAGTATTATTCCTTATAGTGATCCAAATACCTCTCTAGAAGAACCACCTCTAACTTTATATGAGAAGTATTATAAACACAGACCGCTTAGTTTGGAGCAAAGATTGAGAATTCTGGAATGCCAGAGATTATTTGTTGTTGATGATCAGTCTTGTAGTGAATCTCTGTTCCATACAGAATATATAGATGACCCTGTGGATGATTGTGTAGATGATTTTCCTGATTCCATAGATGAATTTATCTCACAAGATCATTCACCCGACTTAGAGGTTATTTCTAGACCTCTAGACTTCCAAAAGTTACCTAATGTAAGGTTAAAATTGTGTGTTTCTCAAGTTTTGTTGGATCACTTTGCATCCAAATACCCATAGGACTTGCTTGTTCCTGACATTGTGCATGAACCAATTGATATTTCCCCAATCCCAATATTATCACCATATTTTGTTCTTTACGCAATTCCAAATGTAGTAAAAACTTGGTTTGGGGGTTATCCCTTGTTTTTGATAGTTTCAGTATCTCCGTGTTGCCATAATATAAGTGTGAAGCTGTCATTTGTAAATATTGTATTTTGGGTTGATCCCCAAATTTCAGGTTGTTAGTATATGAGGATCCTTTCATTATATATCCAATAGTTAGATTTTTATTTTCTTGTTTTTATTTTCTTTGAGGTTTTTTGTTTATTTTTTTTTTATTTTTGGCGTTCTTTGTTATTACTATCGTTTGATGTGTGTTACAGAGAATACTGTTTTTCTTGCGTCAATCAGTTGATATCTTCCAATCCTTTCCCTTTGATTTACATTTGTCTCTCTTATTTATATTTATATTGCATGCCCATTCTAGGTTGCACGGTTTGAAACATTGAGGACAATGTTAAATTTAGGTTTGGGGGTAGAGATTCTGAAAATTAGTGTCAATAAGAAACTCCAAAATTTAGAAACTTGTGAACAATTCAGGATGACACTAACCATTCTAGGTATATGGAAATATAGCTCTTATCTATAGGAATTGGTGTTCCCAGCTGAATAGTCTATTCATATCTGAATACACTCAGGTGTTAGAAATAACATGATAATCATTGAACAAGCATATCTCAGAATCATCATAACCATATCACTTTCTGTATTTTTGCAATTTTATGTTTCTCTAAGTGATTTGGTGGGTGGCTAGTATTGCCATAAGGTCGTAACTCGGATGCATTAGAATTTTAATTTTGTTAAAAAAAATAACCATATCACTTTCTGTTTTTATTTTTGTAATTTTATGTTTCTTTAAGTGATTTTGACACTTCGATAGTAATATTTGTGTGTTCTCCCTGTCTCTGTCGCCTAAGCAAGCGTGGAATGCATGATCCATGAGAACTATCATGTAATCTGCTGAAAAGGAGCATGCGCTTAGATTCAAAAGATCTACTCATGTAGTTGTAAAAAAAAGAAATAAAATAAATTATGTATATAAATAATTAAGACAAGGATGAAAGAGAATAGCTTTTTTAATTTATTTCAAATTTACCCTCAATACAAAGTTTAGTACCACATATATCTTCTTCCAAACCTAAACTTTCATTTCACGTGAAATAACAAACAGATTCAACTTTCAAAAACTTAAACAGATTTAAACTTTCAAAAAATTTCCCTCCAATAAACAGATTCAAAACTTTAAATATTGAATCTGAAAACAAAACTTTTCCCTCCAATAAACAAACAGATTCAAAACTTTTCCCTCCAGTACACATATTCAAAACTTTTCCCTCTTTACTCATCAGTTTCTGATGTTGCTGGTTAATCACAGGTTATCTTCATCCTAAGAATCACAGAAGTTGCTGGTTAATCACAGGTGATATGCCAAAAAAATAGAAACAACAGCTAGAAATTTACCAAGAAAGGTATGTAATGGTCTTTGGGATTTATGCTTATTTTCTTTGACATATTTTCTTGGTTCTCTGACTGCAATAGATGAATTCCAATGCCATAATTGAATAACCTAAATAATAAATAAACAATAATCCAAAATTACCCAAAAAGTAAATAAATAGATGAACTTCATTGATTGAATCATAATTACCAAGCTCCATCAAAATCAAATGATCCAGGCCTCCTAATTGGATAATTTGATTTTTATATACTTTGTCGAATGGCATATAAAAATCATTTATAATGCAGTTGGAACATGAATCAATAGCTAAACATGTCAAATCGGAGAGGGATACGAAGTATAGATCCCTGCAACATAGGATTCATGAACAAAGAACAAACATTTGTTTCCCTCATCCTACAAACGTGGTTTGAACACCAAAAGGCGATCACAAAATCTTTTAGGTTGTCTTGTTACTAAAGACTACCAGAGGTTCAGAGTCATGAGTACCATATGTGTCTAAAAGTGTTTCAATAAGAATTTCAACTCAAATGCATAAATCCTTGTTTACAAATTCTATTTACTATCCTTTCAATCATGGATGTATATCTATTGTGCTTGAATAAAGTATAAAGGATATATGCACAAATCTAATGTATCCTAGCTTGAAAGGATTCTTGTGTGATCGCTTTCGTGCGGTTGTATTTTCCAGCATGAATTTGTGTTTAAGCAGTTAAGAGATTAGAAAAACATGAACCTCATAGAAAGCATAATATGTACCAAAGTTTTGAAATGGCAGTGCACATTATAACCATTTAGACAAAACAGAAAAAAGTGACAAGTATAGGTAAAACTATGAGCTAAATTCACAAAGAGGGGAAGCAAGTAAACAAAAGGCGGAAGGACAATGTACACAAGAACTTTAAATTCAGATAATCTACTACATACCCATATGGCCATATTCATCTCACCAAATCCTTCATTTCAGAAGTAGCTCTCCATATGGAACATTTAGCTTAATATGGACCCCTAATTCCGCTACCTCCATGAGCAGATTGTTGTCTCATGTTTCAGATTTTGACTCAGTCATGGCAGACATGCATCGGTGAGTTCACTAAGTGTGAAGATAAATTCAAGTAGGCTTAACAACAGTACCATGAGCTCTATCTCTATATTTTACCAACTAGAACGCTACCTATCCGCTATATGTTGTCAAGTGAGAGGATGCACATGCCCGTGCTTCTAAAATTTCACTTCATCTTCTGCCATTTGATTGACTGGTACAATTTAGGTCCCATGAACAGAGGAAAAAAAAGGTTCATTTTCAAAAGCCAGCCCTACACAATAAAAGAAGATAACATACAATGTAAGCAAGATATGCTTACTAGAGCATGGCGAATAAATAAGTTTATATGAAAATCAGATTAAGTAAGATTGGGTGGACAATGATTTTACCCGTGCGACTCAATTCTTATCTCGTCAGTAAAACTATAAAGTAGTGGACAATGATTTTACATGAGTGACGCATTTCTTATTCGTCAATGAAATTATAAAGTAGTGAATAGGTTGCATATATAATCGAAATGCTTACAATCTGAAGTTTCTCAGACAACAAAACTAACCTACATGCAACTAACCTAAACACGTTTTGATATTGTAGTGCCTTCATTCATGGACGTCGGAACAAGTTTCTCCGCTAGAAATAAAAAGAATCTCACCGACGAACAACGCTTGACAATTTACCACTTTTTGTTGAAAGATAGCAACAAAGGGAGAGTGAAAAAAGATTCAATGCTAATGGCTTTCCAACTGTTTTCCATATTAGTAATGACGGCGAAAAGGATATGAAAACGTGGAAAAGATTGTTGGTCGAGAAATATACCTATTGACGTGAATACAACTTAGCCAGCAGAACTAGGTCTCTGAAAGGCAATATGTTTAGTGAAGAAAGCACTATAAGGAAGATTGTCAATCGAACTATTGTCAAGTTGAGCACCATCTATAAAGTTAGGCTATGGCGTGTTGGAAACTTGGAATGCCTTGGGAAACCACAAGATAAAACTTTTAGAGTAGCCAAAATAATTTGTTCGACTCATCTTAGAAGTTTTTATTTTTATTATTTTATTTGTGTAGAGGAAGATGACCTTCTAAACTTCTGCATAACCTATCTCTTGAGCTTTACATCCTCCACTTCAGCCGGAATACACTCTTTTCTTCAACTTATGTGCCCTCTTCAATGCTGTGAGTGCTCCCAAAGTCCTGCCATCTCCTGAGTTTCCTACTCCGCACTTGAATCCTTGAGCTGCTTTAATTTTACCTGCTGCATTCGGAATGATCACAACAAACACTGGCAGTTGTTAGCTTGCACCTTGCCGAGCAAACAATCTGAGTGAAAAATAGTTGTTTCGCACTGCAGATACTGTTGAGTTTCCCTTGATGTGTTGTATTGTTAAGCATCTGATAATCCAAAGGCTAAGATTTTGTAAATGTGGGTTCCTCTCTTACAGTCGTATTTAGTTTATTCTTGCCTAATATTTTGATTTGCCATGCAAAAGAGTACCTGATTTTCCCTTCTTTTTGTGATTCCACCGCCTAACTTCTAAGTGCATCTAACTTTTCGATGATTTAGGCTAAGCTTCTGCATTCGAAATGCTTATTTGAATTAATATTTCATTAAATATTATACAAAAAAGAGAACTAAATAGATGAAAACATATAATGCTTGTTTTATTCCTATTTGGTTCTTTGTAGGTTAACAAGAGCGAAATAAGCTCCATTTTCACCCCGACTTAAAAGAGAAGAGTGTGTCCCTTTTTCTACCACTGTTCCTTTCTCCAACACAGCAATTTGATCACAGTTTTGAATGGTACTTAATCGATGAGCCACGACGACACTCGTCCGTCCTACCATTACTCTTTCCAATGCATCTTGCACAACTTTCTCCGATTGACTATCGAGTGCACTTGTAGCTTCATCTAGTAATAACACTGCCGGATTTTTGAGTATAGCTCGGGCTATAGCAATTCTTTGCTTTTGTCCTCCTGATAGTTGTAGTCCTCTGTCTCCACACCATGTGTCATATCCATCTTTTAATCCTGCAATGAACTCATGAGCGTTCGCAGCACGTGCCGCTTCGACAATCTCTGATTCTTCGACTTTACTGGACAATCCGTATGTGATGTTTTCCCTGATTGTACCTCCGAATAGAGTTGGCTCTTGACTTACCAATGCAATGTATTTCCTCAAACATCTGAGATGATATGTTCTTATGTCTCGACCATCTATTCTCACTGAACCTTTCGACGGGTCATAGAATCTTTCGATTAACCCGATGATTGTGGATTTCCCAGAACCGCTTTGTCCCACTAAAGCAGTTGATTTCCCCGCTTCAATGTCGATACTAAAGCCCTTGAAAATCATAACATCTGGTCTCTCCGGGTAAGCAAAATGAACATCTCGGATCTCCACATGACCGGATAATTTCTCAGGTTGATTACCCTCTGGGTCTTCAGGTTCAATTTGAGTGTAACGGTCAAGTACTGCAAAAACGGATCCTACAGCATCAGAGCCTTTAGCAAGGTCAGTTGTCATACTACCAGCATCAGCTATGACCCGACCTGTACTGACTAAGATCATGAAGGTTTGGAAAAGAGCTTTGGCTGAAATATCACCCTTCGAAACTAGTTTCCCACCATACCAAAAATCCAATGCCCAAGTGCAAGCCATTAGTGCCATAGATGTACCGAGACCAATTCCGGCGAACCATGATTGCCGAATGCTTTCTCTTCTTGGACCATCTTGGGCTCGATCAAACATTTCTAGAATTCGAGATTGGGAAGAGAAGGCAGTGACGGTGCGGAGATTGGAAACGGCTTCTCCTGCGAGTTTGCTGCTTTCATCTTGTGATTTAATGGCTTTTCCAGACATGGCTTTTAATAGGACCCGACGCATGTAGAAGCATACAATGATGAGTGGTTGGACAGCAATCATGACAATAGCTAATTTCCATGCAATGATCAATCCCATTGTGCAGGCAATGATAACAGCAGAGAAGGCTTGCACTAGAAGAGCCATCCGATCACCGACTAATGACCTCACCTGCAAACCATCCAAAGTATGTTTAAGCTTAGAAATTTGTACTGTTCATGATCTACTGTGGCCTTACGGATACATCAAAAAGGCGAAACGGGTTATAAGAAAAGAAATCTTACCACACTGGCATCCTTGGCAAGTCTAGAACAAATAGCACCACTGGAGTTTTCGTCTTGATCAAACCACCCAACTTCAAAAGTAAGAATTTTGGACAACATTCTCTCTCGAATCCTCTTTGTTAAGTACTCACCCATGGCAGCAAAACTATAATGCTGACATATATTAATAATCAACGAGAAAATGGACAATGCGACGAAGAACAAAGCGTAAATCCTTGTTTTTGACTTAATCTCATTGAAATCAGTCAAAAAATAAACCGAGATCATACTCCCCATGACGAACGAGTAAACAGGTTGAACAGCACCGAATAACACCGCACTCGTTAACCCGACAATCCCTTGTCTCCACTCGGGTAAATTCAATAACAATAATCTCTTAAATGATGGGACGGAAAACTCATGTTCCTTTCTTTCTTTTATCTCATAATCATCATCACCATCGTCATCTCCCTTAGCGGAATTGGATCGGCTCACTCTGTTGGAAGAATGACTTCTTCTTCTACTACTACTGCTGTAGCCAATATTACTATCCCTGTTTGTAATATGTGATGATAATTGTGAGTTTTGTCTCTCTTCTGTTGTTGCTTCTTCTGTCTGCTGAAGCCTAACAAGTGAAGTATATAACCCATTGTCATCTTCGATTAACTCATAATGTGACCCGGTTTCGGCGATTTTTCCATTTTGAACAACAGCTATGATGTCTGCATTACGTATAGTAGAGAGACGATGAGCAATCACTATCGTGGTTCGACCGAGTGATGCTTTATCCAGCGCTTCTTGGACAACTCTCTCAGATTCAGAGTCTAACGCGCTTGTTGCCTCATCTAATAAGAGAATTTTAGGAGATTTTATAATAGCTCTTGCTATTGCAATCCTTTGTTTTTGTCCTCCAGACATTTGAACCCCTCTTTCCCCTACCTATTTCAGTAAAAAAGAAATGAAGAAAAGTTACAAAATTGATAAACCAAAAACACATCGTAAACGGGAAATGTTATTCAGCGCGCCTCTATGTGCCCTATTCAGCAAGGAGGCCACATCCACAAGGGCGCATATAGGGGCGCTGAAACTAATAGGAATCCATTTTTGTGCACACTCCTTTAAGAAATGTAAAACTAACCTGAGTATCATATCCTTTTGGCAATTGAGAGATGAAGTTGTGAGCATTCGCAGCCTTTGAAGCAGCAATGACTTCATCCATAGTAGCATCTTCTTTTCCGAAAAGTATATTCTCGGTAATAGTTGTGGCGAACAAAGCTGGTTCTTGACTAACTAAACCCATTTGAGATCTTAACCATTTAAGTTGAAGTTTATTAATTGGAAAACCATCAAGCAAAATTTCACCACCAAGAGGATCATAAAACCTTTCTAACAAAGCAATTACAGTAGATTTTCCTGAACCACTGCCTCCTACTAAAGCTACTGTTTTTCCAGCAGGAACTGTTAAACAGAAATCTTGAAAGATTAGAGTCTCCATTCTAGATGGGTATGCAAATTTCACATTCTTGAATTCGACGTCTCCAGAAACTGTTTCCAAAACTTCACCTCCCATATCATCTGAATCTATTTCGGGTACTCTTTTTATTACTTCCATCATTCTTTCACCTGCTGATACTGCTTCAAAGAAGTACTTCAAATTTGGTAGACCAGCTCCTAAGGACCTATTTCATTCAAAAGAATACAACAAATTAGTCTCAAACAGTCAGATATTAACAACAAGCCTATTTTCACCACACTTTTAACGTGGTGGCTAGGCCTTTGCACCTTAGACTATGTACCCCGTTCTCATCATAGCCGAATCGGTAGGCCTTACTCTCATTGCATAAATATAGAATTTGTATTGTTTGAGCATATTAGCGTAGAAAGACTAGAGATTTGAGAGTACTTACAGTCCTCCAATGGCAATTGCAGCACCAACAGCAAAAACAGTACCACCTTCACCACCATGATACATAACCAATTTACTACCATACCAAGACATGAATGCCCAAACAGCGAAACTAACACCATTACTACCAATTGCAACACCTTTAGCTAAACCTTGTTTCAATCCCAACTTTACTGATCCATTGAGTGCATCTGAAAATTCATCCATTGTTTTCTGTTCACCTACAAAGGAATAAACAGTCCGAATCGAAGAGATGGCCTGTTCCACTAGTGTACCAGCTTTATTATATTCTTCTCGGATCTTTCTTGTTAATCCTAATAATATCTTCCCATACACAAGACCTGGTATCACCAACAGTAGAACAAAAGGAAACCCTACTATTGCCAATCTCCACATTAGCAAAAATGCTGCCATGTAACATCCAGTGAACATTGCAACATTCATCAAGAAATTTGGTACCTAGTATCAAAAATTGCAACCATTTAGACTAGAAATGTAAAACATGCCGACACAGCGCAACACGGCACACGAAGAAACATGCTGGTAGGTGCAGTGCCAGAGATTAAGGGGTGCTGGTTATATTGAGTTATAAAGAAAGAAGAGTAGGTGAAAGGTACCTTCTCGCTAAGAACATCTTGGATTACAAGACAATCATTGGAAACACTAGTGACAACTTCTGAAGTGCTTGATACTTGTAGATCAAAATAACCCACATCTTGTCTAAGAACTGCTTTTAGATATCTTGCTCTCATTCTTGTTGCTTGCCTTTCTCCAGTTCTACTCCAGCAATATCCCTCTGTCATGCATTTTTCATAAACAAGATTATTAAAAATATAAGCAAAATGATTTATCATTAACATTGAGATGAGAAGAAGAAGAAGAAACAATTACAAAACTTACCCAAGAAACATACAAACCAATTGGCAACAGCAAGGTATAAAAGACTAATTGAATTCTGAAAACAAAAGTTTGATCAAAATTAGTAAGAAGTCTGATTTAGCGGTCCGGCAACGACGTTACCGGTTAGTACTACTACTAATAATAAAGTATGTACATACATACCTTGGTGATATTCTTAAGAAAGACTTGATTAGGATCATTAACATCAGAAGGACCAACAGAACCAAGATTATTCATAATTTTACTAGTTAAAAATAACATAACTGGTGTACTAAATCCATCACCTACAGCTCCAAGAAAACCAAGAACCATTAAACATATATCTACACCATCTGCATGCATAAATATTGTTCGAATCGATCCTGTTTTAATCTTCTCTTTATTATTCTCCACTTTCTTATTATTATCATCATCTTCCATTGTGTACTTTCCTCTAAGATCGACTTTCTCTCTGATTTCTTCTAGCTAGTTAGTTGTGTGTTTTGGCTTTCCGGTGAAGAAGATGCAATGGACATCTACATAGAAACCCAAAATCAGTGAAGAGAGAGCAAAAGACTCAATCAAGCAACCTGAAAATGGAATAATGTAAGTGTTCTTCAACTGCCCTTTATATACAAAGATTATATCTGAAGGGGTGAGAGTATACTATTTATATACATTAGAATCATAGAGTCATATATAGTTGTCATTTTTTGAAAAACAATAAAATTAATAATAAAGATATAATCCGAGATGTCTGTTTTTTTAAGTACTTGAATTGAAAATGAAGTAGTTACTTATTAGACATGCGTCTCTGAATAAAGTAAATAATGTCATTATTCATCAGTAGTATGATTGACTTATTTATTTTTACATCAAAAGTAAAGAGAACGTCATTAGTGACGTCAATTTATTGCTGTGATCTCAAGAAGGTCCAGCTCTTCATTTTTCTGAATTCACAGGAGTGTATAAAAATTGTTGACAATGAAAATTGAAAAATCCAAAACTGCATTTTTCCTGTAATTTCTTTCTTTCTTAAAAACAAATGCTAGTCTTACGGGGGAGTGAAGGATGCCTTGAACCGTGCTGACACGTAAGCCAGAGGAAATGGGATTAATATATTATAAATATTTTTTTTTTACTGTTAATTAAGAAAAATGAATGAATGTAAAAAAAATTCAGCTCTACGCTTAATATAATACATTCCTAAAGCATTTAATCTTGCTAGTTTTTTAGTAGTAGAGACAAAAAATGTTTAGAAATAGATAATAGAATATTTAAGAAAGGAAAAAGATCCATTGACATGTCAGAATGATATTATCTTGAAATTTAGACGTTATTTTTTTTTATAATACCCAAACGATAATGAATTTAAAGTTAATTTTTTGGTATCATATTCTTCTTATAAAGTTATACGTTCCTATCAAAAATGAGCGCATTCGGATATACAAAATCTTACCATCCACAAAGTTTAATTGCAACTGTAAATTTTAGCAGATGGTTATCAAAGTGGTAGATGATAGTCTTATACGTTTTGGAATACACTTATTTTTTTGGTAGAAATGTAGATTTTATAAGAAAAATATGTCACCAAAAAATTAGCTTCAAATTTATTTTCCGTTCGGGTTTTATAAGAAAAATGACGTTAAAATGTCAAGATAATATCATTCTAACCATATCAACGAATCCTTTTACAGAAAAAAAAAAACCTTTTGAAAGTTGAGTCTATATAAATGCCTTCTCTTATTGAGTCAACATCTATACGTTGACTCCAAAACTAGAGACCACATGTATATGTTGACTCCAGAAGCACAACCTATTGATGAAGACGAGAATCATAACCTACTGATAAAGAAGAAATTATAACCTAATCTTACATTTATCTTTTTATATACTTGCGAATGACAAAAATTATTTCTAATTTGTTTATCTTTTGATTTTTACTGGTATTTTGATGAAACAAATATAAAATCCTTAAATCAAAACATAAACCTAAAAAAATTTCACGACATTTTTTTTCTTTGATGTTTTTTTCTTGATTGATATGTTTAATGTTCC
>JAJJMC010029299.1:0-17103 GCA_023531435.1 Papaver californicum
TAACCGGAGTCCCTCGACAGAATCGACTCTCAGAACTCCAGTTTAGTTGTAGATATCAATACTTATTTACCTGATTTGCAACTCAAATAAATCAGCAATCAATCATATATAACACTATATTCAGTAGAACATGAACGATATTAAAAACAGCATGAAATCATGGAATATGCGCCATTCAATTGATAAACATGTCTTCAAACATTAGATTACATCCCTAACCAATATAGAAGGGTTTAGCTCATCATGGGTTTCTCAAAACCCATGGAAAAACAATCAAGAGATAAATTAAATCAAACCCGAAGGAATTGCGATGAACGATTGAGCAGAATCGCCTGTATGAAAAGTGGCCAGCGCCCCTTTTCCCTTGTTGTCTTCTTCCTCTTGTTGCTGTCCGTGTATCTCCCTATCTCTTGTATACCTATATGTTTTCGTGATGTATAATCCAGCAGCAACTCTCCCTTTTATATGTGAGTACCCAGCCCCATGTGTTCAGCCCTATACGCCAGTGAAGTTCCTCTTTTGTGTGTGAGTGGCTAAGTCCAAAATATTGTTGTTGCTCCACCTTTCCTTCCTTGCCTCAAACTCTCCTTTTCCTACAAGATCTCCTATATTCTCTGCCCCAAATTCACCAAAAGAATCCATGAGAAAACCGATTTTTCTTCTTATACTAGAATTGGCCACTTTTAGGAAACCGACTAGGAATAGGAAATGTGCTAAGTTTCCTAATTCCAGCCCCACAAGTTATGGAAACTCCAAAGCTTTCCCAATCCCATAGAACCTCCACAAGATAGCCATGAGTCCACCAAGGCTATCCACCTTCCACTCGGACCACTCTAGCTCTTCAAATCATGACTTAGCACATTACCGATCCATGCTTCAGCCGCACTTGCGCCTGGCCGCTGGCTGCATAGGCCAAATAAGCCACTTCGGGGCTTTGCCCATATCTTCCTCAATTTTGATCAGAATGACTTCATTCTTTCACCATTGGCTTTGTAATTCAATTACCTACACTGTGGTATGTGAAAGGCCTATTTTAAGCATAGTTTCACTGGCTCCTCGGTGATTCTAGCTCTTAAGCTCCATTCTGCGGGTTTCTGAACTGTAACCTGAAAAGGCGACTAAACTTCAAAAGTAATCAAAATACCTAATAATTCACTCAAATATAGCACATAAGGGTCAGGAAAAACTACTTTAAATGTATGATTTAAGCACCTATCAACCGACTCGTAGCAACAGAAAATGAATTCGGTGCTCAAACCTCTCTCAGCAACTAAGTTTGAGCCACAACCAAATATGTTTAATTGCTAGATATGTTTTTCAAGTAACTTATAGCAGCTAAAAGTTGATCATATAGTTATTCACTTTGAGGCACCGACTCGTAGCAACAAGAAAATAAATTGGTTGCTCAAACCTCTCTCAGCAACTAAGTTTGAGCCACGACCAAATATGTTTAATTGCTAGATCCGTTTTTCAAGTAACTTATAACATCTAAAAAAGTGATCATGTAGCTATTCACTTTGAGGCACAGGCTCGTAGCAACAGAAAATGAATTGGTTGCTCAAACCTCTCTCAGCAACTAAGTTTAAGCCACCACCACATGTTCAAAAATGAATTACTTGAGGGAGAAAGATAGACCGTGTGATCAAAATCCATCAACGCTTTATACCTAGTTCTATCTAGTCATACGGATTGTGATCCGTGTGACTCATTGGAAAAAAATCGTATTTGTCCATTTTAATACGATTATACTTGGTTATAACACCCTTTTTGATTATTTTTTAATTATTTTTGTCTAAATATTATACATATTTTAATTAGTAAAATATTCATATATTTTAATATCAAAGAATATGTATTTATGGAAGAAAACAAAACTAATAACCTGAGAAAAAAATCCAAAGAATAATGATTTCCTAAATCTATATTTATATCCATTGGATCAGATATTTTTGGTTTTCTATTGGCCAGATAAACAATTTAAGGATCATTATGTGTGTGTTTTAGACTTATAAAACGAAAATTATGTTTATGTTTAAATTACTCCATTTTTGGTCAAATAGTTGTAGTTAAGGTCCATAAATGAAAGTAAGTCAAAGCAAAATATTTGTAGTCAAGGTCCACGAAAAATATTTTTTGTGACAATTGAAATATAAGCAACAAAATGATGTTTCTATATGTTGGAAGTTCAATTACAACACTAAACAAATCTAATATGAATACACCCTGAAATTTTATCAAACTAAAATCAATCACATATTATATTCCAATCCTATTGCTTAACCGGAAATATCGGGATTCGAGGTAGTGAGTGAAAAACTAATTTCTAAATTATTAAAATTTATTATCATCTTAAAACATCTCTAATTGAATGATTAGAGTATACATTTTCTTCAATTTACCCACTACAGAAGTAGAAATTACTCTATTGTGTTCTTCCGACCATTACATCACTGATATGCATTTTGGGACCATTGCAATACTACAGGAGTACACATTTAATCGCTAAAAATTATTCTATTGTGTATTAATAACATAATCTGTAACCATACTGCAAGCTGAAATCCTTCTATGGAAATCGCCTTCATGAATGCATCAAGGCAAAGTATTAGTCATGAATTGAGTTGGGCTAGACTTCCCAGCTGATATCCCAAATTGAGTTGGGATCCTTCCAAGTTGAAAGTCTTCCTGCGTTTTTAGAATATTAATTATAGGAGTTACTTACTTCGCGGACATCTTCAGCATGTCGAGTATATGATAGTGAGAGAAAGTCAATACTGTTTTTGACGCCCCATGTGCGTATCACCTGAAATAGTTATAAATGAAGAATTACGTAAAAGATTATGTAAAATTTAGTAGACTTATAACGTCCCATGTGATATATCTGATGAACTAAGTTAAAACATCATCAAGTGCCACTACTGTTCAACAATGTTGCAGATAGCGGAACCTCTCTACATCCTTTGCTTTGATATCTACAAGAAGACAAAATAATTGCAGATAGAACAACACTTACTCCTTTATCTTTCTCAGTCAAGGTTGGCAAATCAATGTGAACCTGAGAGACATGCAAAGTGAACAATGCCCCAGACAAAGTAGCTGAGTTCTTTACGACACAGACAACATCATCCCCCTTCACCTCAGATACCTGCCAAAAAATATTATAGTTGATAAGAAAATGATAGAAATAATTTTAGATCAGACATGAAAAAAACATGGTGCATTGGCTTAAACTTACGCTCAACTTGAAAGTTTGTATACAAGGGAAACCGACTGAACTTAGAATTTAAAAGGTAAGATGGAATGAAGGAAGCTAACATTTAACTTAGAGTTCAGTTTAAAATACCAATGCAACCAGGTAGGTCATTTCTCCAAGTTCTACTTAGCACCTCAGACTTGAAAACCCAAAAAATTTTCTTCTCAACAAGAACCATTAACCAATCAATGTCTTACCTCAAGCCAAACAGAAGTAGTTTCACTTCCGGTAAACAGGTATTGACCCATAAAAATTGTGTCTCCGTTTTTCACAGCCTGCATAAAATCCATGTTTTTCGTCAAAATACTTTGTAAATGCAGAGGTATAGTAATGAAATATACTTTGTAAAAGATAACGACATCCCTTCTATCACAGTTGATAGGATATGAGGTATAGTAATGAAAATACCTCAAGCACCCAGTAGTCTCCAAATGAACTCCAAATGTTCAACAATACTCCTTCAAAAACGGACAGATCAGTTAACTTACAATCTCATTAACAGGTTCAAACACCAATTAACTTAAGCACATAAACAGAAAGTTGTGCATCATCCTCATATAAGAAGTCAGATACCATTAGCTTTAACTCAAAAAATATTCTGAACAAAGATTTTACCTTTCCTGTAGTTGCGTCCTTGTTTCCTCCGCAAAAGATTCTCACCGCAAAGTAATGTATTATCTGCATAGATCACTGTAAGTTTAAAATGACACATAAACCTAACAATAACCAGGTAAATCATTCTGTAGTATCAGACGTAACGTCAAACAGGAAATTGAGTTAAGCAAAGTACTGGAACAAATAACAAACCTCTTAGTGGGAAGTACTGCTCTTCTGCTGGTGCTGGGAACCATGGCAACTGCGGTCATTGTCTTGGACAAGCAGCCTAGGAATTGAAATGGTCTTCATGAGATGCAGAATGAATGGCTTGATCTCGACTAAACTTTTTGAAGCCCAATCTAACACTTTCATTTGTGGATCAACCTTAGACGAGAGAAAACCCATTTAAGAGATGCTAAAGATATATATCCAGGGACAGTAAGAAACTGTGTAAATCATTGAACATAGTTAAAACGATAAAAAAAAATTGATACAAAAATCATAGTTCCTACCCATTTTTCATTGATGCAGTAGCAGATGCTTCACTATTCCCATTTCCCTCAACTCACCCATTACCATTATGAATTCAATCATGTCCTGCCTGCAGATTTAGTAAAAGCCAATACATAAATGGAAACAAAAATACACCTTGACAAACAAAATCCATGCATCGATAAAACTGTACCTATAGTTGCAGATCTTAAACAAAGTACAATTTCCAAATAAAAACATAAAATCAAGAAGTGAACACAGATTGTTCTCATTCAAGGAAACATAGAGATGTAAAATAGATCTAAAACGACATCTCTGTAACCATAAATAACAACAAGCATAAAACCAGTAGCCCTTATCAAACCATCAGAAGGTTAGTGACGGCATCCGTGGAGGTGATCAAAATGTTCATCCTAATTTCCATCACTTTTCAAACCTAAGAAAACATCAGGAGAACAAACCCAAATCAACGCACTTTAGCAGCAACAATGATGCTAAAAAAATCCACAATTAACAACTACAACAAGCAAAAATCACCAACCACAAATTTCAGTCAAATCTCCACCAAATTCTACCTGAATCACCAGCACCAGCATCATCACCACCAGCATCCATTCTCATAACAGATCAGCTAGTTGGTGTTTACCTTCTCGTGATGGAACCCTAGTTTGGTGATGCGGCTGAAATTGGGAGAGAGAGAAAAGAAAATGTTGAAAATAAAAGAGATATTTTTGTGAAGGGTTTTGATAAAAAAAAAATAACGGTGGTGATGGTACCTCATACGGATCCTGCTTCGTTTTTGATGGTCCAGATGTTTTTTGGATGGTCATACGGATTCTGTGTTTGTTTCAATTTTGTGTTTGTTTCCATTTTGTGTTAGTTATCATTGTGTGTTAGTTACCATCTTACTGAAATAGAAATTTGAAAGGTGGATATTGGATTTCGAATGTTGGCAACGTAACCTAACAAATTTTGGAAATTAAGATTCATCAAAAAAAATGTAAATTTTGTAAATTTAAAAGGTGGATAACGATATAGGGTTCCATGAACCCTGAACTATGAAACTATGATTTCAGCAAATAAAATATAAATTTAAAATATTCATTTTTTTCATCGATCTAACAAATCTAACGATATGAAACTATGATTTCACCAATCTAACTAAAATTCACTCAACTTTTTATCGAACCGACTTGAATACATTCAATTTCGATCGATCTTACTCAAATTATAAATCAAAGTGGAATTGAATAAAATTCAATAAATCCAAGTGAAATCGAGTAAAATTGATAAAAAATTGATATAATTTGAGTAAGATCGATCAAAATTAAGTGTATTCTAGTCGGTTCGATAAAAAATTGAGTGAATTTTAGTGAGATTGATGAAGTCATAGTTTCATATCGTTAGATTTGTTAGATCGATAACAAAATGAATAAGTTTGATTGAGATTAAATAAAATTCAATAAATCAAAGTGAAATCGAGTGAAATTGATGAAAAATTGATATAATTTGAGTAAGATCGATCAAAATTGAGTGTATTCAAGTCGGTTCGATAAAAAATTGAGTGAATTTTAGTGAGATTGATGAAATCATAGTTTAATCGTTAGATTTGTTAGATCGATAACAAAATGAATAAGTTTGATTGAGATTGAATAAAATTCAATAAATCAAAGTGAAATCGAGTGAAATTGATGAAAAATTGATATAATTTGAGTAAGATCGATCAAAATTAAGTGTATTCTAGTCGGTTTTATACAAAAATTTAGTGAATTTTAGTGAGATTGATGAAATCATAGTTTGATATCGTTAGATTTGTTAGATCGATAAAAAAATGAATAAGTTTGATTGAGATTGAATAAAATTCAATAAATCAAAGTGAAATCAAGTGAAATTGATGAAAAATTGATATAATTCGAGTAAGATCGATAAAAATTAAGTGTATTCTAGTCGGTTCGATAAAAAATTGAACTAATTTGAGTGAAAGTGGGGAAATTGACTTTGGGTTTCAACTATTAGGTATAATTGACCGATAACAAGCGAAATTAAGTGAAATGGGAGGAAATTCGATTTGACTTAAACTGGATAAGTCAATTGAATCTTATAAAAATTAAGTAAGGTCGACCGACATTTGGTGAAATTATCATGGAATTAACATAAGGTTAGTGATATCGAGCGATATTAGATAAAATTAATATATCATAGGTGAAATTGTCTAAACTCGATAAACATTCGATTAAAATATCCTCAATCAGTAAATTGATAGGTTACGAGTAAAATTGACTAAGATCGGTGGACATTCAGTTAAAATGATGGATAATTGGAGAAAACAATGGATTTTTTATGTCTTAATGACCTTTTCCGCTAAGTCGAAATGTTTACTAGAGCTCTATCGTCGATAACAATATCCAAATTAATTTATATATATTCTATGGATTTTTTCATACTAAATTTTGATAATAAAATTAAATGCACTAATTCGTTTTAGCACAAAGAAAATCACACATATTTCTCACATCAAAATTCAATAAAATCCAATAAATCAAAGTGAAATTGATCAACAATTGATATAATTTGAGACTCTTTATAAATTCGCTCGGGATCAAAGAGGTATATACAGTGATGATATTGCAGATGCTTCAATTTTCTTTTGCAGATGGTGTTTATTGTTCCTGTGCTTCATTGGTACGAGTCTAGAATCTAAATTTTGTAAAAAAAAATGGTGTTATTTTTTCGTTATTTTAAAATCTGTTGAATCTAACCTAACCTATTTGAATTACATTCATACAAACGGTCTTAATGTTGGTGCTGATGATTATGATATTGTATTTGGTTGGTGTTGATATGCCTTGAATCAGTTCAGTCGTTTACCGGACTACGGGGAGTCCGAGGGCTGCCCCTCGGCGGTGGTCTGGTTGACCGGTCACTGAATCTGTTTTCTAGTCGAATTAGGGTTTTCCGTTATCTAGTCAGATTATGATTTTCTTTCTCTATTATTGTTCCGTTTGATCTCTTGTTACAACAGTTGGGATAATAATTATGTTGATATAATTTGAGTAAGATCGATCAAAATTGAGTGTATTCAAGTCGATTTGATTACAATTTGAGTGAATTTTAATGAGATTGATGAAATCATAGTTTCATATCGTTAGATTTGTTAGATCGATAACAAAATGAATAAGTTTGATTGAGATTAAATAAAATTCAATAAATCAAAGTGAAATTGATGAAAAATTGATATAATTTGAGTAAGATAGATCAAAATTGAGTGTATTCAAGTCGATTTGATTACAAATTGAGTGAATTTTAGTGAGATTGATGAAATCATAGTTTGATATCGTTAGATTTTTTAGATCGATAACAAAATGAATAAGTTTGATTCAGATTAAATAAAATTCAATAAATCAAAGTGAAATCGAGTGAAAATGACCAAGGTCAAATAAGGTCGATGGATATTCGATAAAAAAAATGAGAAAAATCGATCAAAATTGACCTAGTAGAGTGAGTTCGCTACAAAATTGAGGTAATTTTAGTGAGATTGATAAAAATTGAATGAACTCAAGTGAGATTGACAAAACATTGAGTGATTTTTAGTGAAATATAACAAAATCAAGTGAATTCAAAATAGATCGAAGCTTAGTTAGTGAGTTCAAAATCAATATTGATTTACCTTGTCTGATCCCATATAATATTCATTAACCTCGCTCAGTATTGCTTAATCTTATTTAGTATCCTTCAATCGACCTTGATTTTAGTTGATTGTATTAAATTTCTCTTAAGGTGTTCACTTGTTTCACTCAATTTCACTTCAAATTAGTCAGTCTCGTTTAATTTTGCTCTTTAAATATTACTCAATTTCACTTAAATTGTTTCGATCTCATTTAGTTTTATCATTTGTGTATTAACATGTTGACATTTTGGGTAAATCATATCTATTGCTTTGAGGGCTCATGAAGCAAAATTAAAACATACAAGTTGAATTGTTTCAAAATAAACATTTATGTATAATCAAAGGTCGATAAAAATATCCCAATCATTATTTTTTTTACTATTCTTTGTTTTTTTATTTCTAAGGTTGATTAATAAACCTAACATACGAGTTCATAAAATGATGGATAAGTGGATAAACTTATGAAATCGAAGAGAAATTGAATGAGGCCAATTAGCAATATATAAGATTGATTTAAAAAAAGATAGATAAAATTAAAGAGATTATGTATTGAATTGTATTGAATTCTCAATCACTTCCAAATAATTTGAGCCATTGAGATATGCTTTATTGGATGTTCTAGTTATGATCCGTATATAAAAAAGATGTTAATTTGGTCCGTCACATTCGTGATCCGTATGAGCATAAGATGTTAATTTTAAACCGTCAGATTAACGATCCGTATGAGTAGAAGGTGAAAAATCTAGAACCATCCGATCAACCTAAACTTTTAATCTTAAACCGTCAGATGAATCAAACCTATTTATTTTATTTATTGACCACGAAGTTCCCGTTATTTACGTTTAGTACCCTTAGATATAAACACCCCAACCCTAAATTATTTCATCACTTCTCATTTTCAGCGCCTCCTTCTCTCTGCTTCACTCACTAAACCTCTCTGCCTCCCTATCGAATCTCTTTTTGTTTCTTACTGCAATCAAACTACCTTCATCCAAAATTCATCCAGAAAAAGTACAATCGTTCAGCTATTGGCTCGTTTCTATGAGGTTTAGATTTCCCTTCCTTCAGAAATTCCAGTTTATGTATCACAGTGAAGGTTGTTTACTTTATTTTTTTGTATTTCATCTTCAACAGCCGACCAGAGGCCGCATAACTGTAGCAGGAGAAGATGTA
Source organism: Papaver californicum (assembly GCA_023531435.1). Taxonomy (NCBI): domain Eukaryota; kingdom Viridiplantae; phylum Streptophyta; class Magnoliopsida; order Ranunculales; family Papaveraceae; genus Papaver; species Papaver californicum. The sequence goes on from JAJJMC010029299.1 coordinate 9,183, forward strand.
CGAACATTTAGTAAGAGTGAATGGGCTCGTGTAGTCTCTATAGTAAACCAGGTTGCTTCCTCAGCACTCACCCTTTTTGAATCATTGCATTTGATTTTTGATTTTCAGACTTTCAGTCGTCTATTCATTGCTCTAGAAGTTACTGCTAAAACTTATTTAGGTACAATTTGATGCAGGAACCAGTTATATTCTCAGTTTTTGTTGGAGAAAACATCAAATACGGCCTTCCAGATGACAATGTTTCCAAAGAAGATGTGTGATTAGGGAAGCCTAGGATGCGAATGCACATGACTTCATTATATCCCTTCCACAGGTTTATTCTCTTTGGGTTTTTCCCTATTGTTTTTCAGCATTTTCATGCTTTAATACTCTTAAATTTTATTTTTGCAAGGGTTACGGTACACAAGTAGGTGAGTGTGGAGGCTTGCTGAGTGGTGGACATAGACTGATAACATAGAGAATTTTTTTCTTTTATCATGAATTTGGTGACTTCTGTTGTGCGGTATTTAACTTGGCATTTGCAGAGAGAAGCTACACGGCTAACTGCGTTCAAGCGAAAATCTAGTCCTCTAAATAATTCTTGTAAGGATTTGGTGATTATAATTCCCTCCCAAGTGAACTTTGGATTAGGAAATAAAGCTTAAATAACTTGAGAAACATAATGCACAAGTGAGCAAAGAGTGGAGTATCATACCAGGACGTCAAGGTCGTCCCACCCTGGTACGATATATTTATAACCTCTAAAACATGTTGTTCATCACTCAAAAGATGTAATTTGGGAATATTCATAGATTGTGTACACCAGCTGTGACATTTAACATTAATTTGATATGAATGTTCCATTTTCAGGCTTCAATCCAACCTAGTGGTACCTTTACAATTGAGCATCGGAATCTCCAAGGGCGGAACAGATCCTTAATTGGGTCAATAACAACCAGTAACTTCATTGATCCTCAGGTGCAAATTTTAGTTTTTTACTTTATATTTTTGTGGCAAATTTTATCTGGGTACTAGAAAATAGATTCCTTTCCGTTAGGCACTAAATTTTTGCACTCACAATGGACAGTTACTGAGTCTTTATCCTGCTAGGATTAACTTATATCTTTGCCTACCATTTAGAGATTGTTTCACAACATGAATATATTTCTTTTATCTATAGGATGATTTTGCTTTCAAGTTTGAGTATGTACATCCGTATCTGCAAGGCTACGGTCGGCAGCAACAGACAAGGCTATGGTTGGCAGCAACAGACAAGGCAGAGGCTAAGAAGATTATACTGATTAAGAGACCAGAGGGTGAAACTGAATCTAAATACCTCTCTGTACTGAGTATTGCTTGGAAGCGTCAAGCCATTGTTGATGGGCTTAGAGACAGCGTAATAGGTTTCTCATTTAATGTTCCCGGGACCTCTGCAAATGACGTTATGGACATGGTTCCAGTAACACAATATTTCGAAACAATGAAGGAAATATATCCATCCTCTAAATCTTCTGCAATTTGTATCCCTCATGGGCCTGCTGCTGTTCGTGACATGGTAACTCAAATTCGTGATGGTCTAATTCAGGGATATTCTGCTCACATGCTATAAACGATGACTTAGTTCCCCAGCTCTAGTCGCATTCGCCTCAAACTGCAGCAACCAAAGGGATACCTCTATTTTTTAGTACTCAACTTTGTGTATATTAATGTTTTTCCTTTCGTCAACACCTTTCTTGTGTTTCCTTTAGTCGAGATTGGCGATCCAGCAATCACTTGAACTGCATGGTGTTCCCTGAAGTTCAATCCATTATTCCTTCCTTATTTGTGTACTTGTAAAATCTTGCAGGTAGACCACGGGCTCTTTGTTGGAAGCAAATTCCCATTATTTAACTGACATCAGTTGACATACACCAGATTCGTCCAGTTGAAGAAGGTGCTGATAAACCACCATCACCTGTGCTAGTCCTCCATGTTACTATGGTGGCTGTCTCTGAGACCTCCCAAGTTATGATGCCTTTACACTTGGCGGGCTTTACTCTGTTAGGGGTTACAACATGGCTGAACTTGGATCTTGCAGGAACATTCTTGAGGTAATTCATGCTGCAAAAACTAATATTCTCTCACGGTCACTAATAGCTTGCTTGATAGTAGCATTATATTTTCATGAAAACAGCTTCTTAAACCTTACTCATACAATTCATTCAGGTGGCGGCTGAGCTGCTGGTACCTGTGAGAAATACTCATATATATGCATTTGTTGAGCATGGAAATGATTTGGGTAGCTCAAAGTACTTAAAGGGAAACCCAACAAAATTTTGCAGGCGTGCAGGTAATGGCTCATCATACGGTATTGGTGTGAAACTAGGTCTTGTACGAGCTGAATACGCTGTGGATCACAATTCTGGTACATGAGCCATTTTCCTACGGTTTGGTGAAAGGTTTTGAGGAAGGATTTCCATAATCCTCAAACATGTATTGCAAAGTTTTACTTGATATTTGTTTTTATTAGTGCGGTAAATTGGAGGTTCAGTTCAGTTCTAGAGCCTTGAAGTTGAATAAGAGTCTGTAGGATATTAGTGTAGTATTTTGTTCTTCTGTTGAATGTAAATGAAATTTAGGCACTGGCTTTTGTTTGTTAGCTGTGTAATTTTTTAACCAAATGTGAATTTATTAATAATAAAGTTAAATTAATTATGATTTTAAATTTAGTTCATAATTTTTATTCAGCATTAATTTTAATTTAATTTTGTTATTTACTTTTAATTATATAATTTTAATTAATGATAATTTCTAATATTAATTGTTAATTATAATTATAATTTGAGATTATCTAATCAAAATTTGTTTATAATGAGCAAAAAATTTGGTAGTTTAAAATTTTAAGCAATTGACTTTAGGTCGATCAAAATTAGAATTTTAAAAAATTTGGTCGCTTGAACCTTTAATCAATTAATTTGAATAAAAACTTAGATAGCTTAAAAGCTTAAGCAATCAACTTCAGACCAATCAAAACCATAATTTTAAATAATTTGGTTGCTTAAACCTTTAATCAATCAACTTGAGTAAAAATTTTGTACCTCAAAAGCTTGAGCAACCAACTTTAAGCCAATCAAAATCGGAAATCACTTTTAGCGAGCAAATAATTTGATCGTTTAAAACTTTAACCAAGCACTTTCAAAAAGAATTGCTCCATGTATCTATCAACTAAGTATTTTACTTGCTTTAGAATGATTGGTATGTCTGAAGCGATTGATATTTTACTTGCTATATTGGTTGGTCTAGATGTTAAGCGATCAACATTTTACTTGCTCCATGTTAGTTGGTCTAATGTTAAGCAATGAGAAAAGCACTCGCTTTAGGTAAGTTGGTTTATTACTAGAGCGATTGCATGGTCGCTCAAGGCTTTGAGATACATGGCTTTGGGCAACCAACGGAGCGAGTGCCACTTTTAGTCGCTATAACGGTTATAACGACTTAAAAGAGGCTTTAAGCGACTTAAAACGACATGTCGCTTAAACCAGTTTTTCCTGTAGTTAACCTTCTCCGTTGTATATAAAGAATGTGGGAATTCCTACGGAAGACGGCTTGGAATAAGTATTTTATTGACGATCAAAGAAATTGCGGATCATCCAACCCATAGTTATATCGTACCTTTGCATCAATGATCGGCTTAACGATGCCCTTAAACTAATTGTCGTATTGTTGTTTCGTTACACTCCTTATGAAAAATTCTTAACAATGTCTCCAACCATGACCCCTCCACATGAAATAATTGGTTCCAGTAACTTGGGATTGAAGGGAGAGGTTCATGGAAATTACTCTGACGTGGCTTAGATGTATAAGACATATTTCCTTTATATACCAAGAACCACGTTCTGATACTGGATTGTAAAACACAATTAGTTGTTGCGAAAAGGTATACCTACTTTGCATATCTTTGTTTGCATGCGAACTATACACCACATACGAACGCCAAACAACATTCTAGATGCATGATTGTAGTTGTTGAAGCCTCTGTACAGACATGGAATTATGCCCAACGTTTCTTTGATTAATTATGTTCCCCAATTTTTACTGTGATAATTGTACATGATCGGAAATACAAGTTCTATTGAACCCCTCATAGTAGGCGATCATGGTCATTACACGATCAAGGATGGTATTAGGAACGAAGAAGATCAAGGTGAGCCTACTTTTCCAACCGACGTCATATGGAACCGTAAATACCCTCATAAAATCAATTTTTTTCTTTGGCTACTCTCTCATGATAGGATAATGACAAAGGATAAATTACGAAGAAGGGGTATGGATGTTTCTAGCTTATGTTGCTTTTGTGGCGAAGAGGATGGAAATAGCTCGCATCTATTTTATGATTGTTGGAGGACCCGGAGAATTTGAGATTACTTTGCAGAAGGCTTTAGTAGTCGTTGGACTTATAACTCGAATGTCACCACGAATGTTAAATCTTGGAGCTTTAATTGGGGAGACGAAAGACTTAGCCGAATATGGAACAACATACCGGTCGCAATATGGTGGTGCATATGGAAAGAGCGAAATGCAAGAGTATTTGAAAACAAAACGAGAAGTTTGGTAACCCTCATTAGAAACGTTAAACTTCAAGCGTTCTTTTGGGCCGAATCAAATACAAGGATGTTAGGCCTAACGGCAAATATGGTGATCGCTCTATGGGATTCCTTATTTCGCTACTCTTAATTTTGTTTTTATACTTCAATACCGATTTTAACGGTTTATAGTTGTTTTTGCTCACATTTGTATTCATTGGGTTAAGGTACCCTTCTTAATTACCTTCTCTTTTCAATAAATCCTCTTTTCCGATTAAAAAAAATATTAAAAATAAACCGATATATATTTATATGAACTTCTTTTTTAAAACCAAGTATGTACAAATTAATTAAAGAAATGAATTTGGTTATTTACCTCACTAATGGCTTATAAACCAAGGTAGATTGTGTCCATTAGTGATGTTTTATCTATCTCAATCATAAGCGGCTTACTTTTCCACAACTTCCATCATGACCAGCCAACCAACCTGTATTGTCGAAGTGTTTGAGTTGGGAAAAAACATAGAGCCAAATAACCATAACACGACGAATTAAGCGATTTCCTCGTGCGCGTGGTCGTTTACTTTGAAAAGTGAGTCCATTAAAAATCCTTTAAACAATACTTTTTTTGATGCAGAACGAAAACGTTATTAAAGGCGATAAAATTGTAGTAGAAAAGTCGAATAAATAACCGATAAATTTGATACAATTGATACAATTAGTTAATCTCTAATATCATAAACTGTGAGTTATAGGAGTACCAGACTATAGATAAAAGATAGTTATTCAAACTTCGGACGAACCGATTATGAATAAAAATCAAAATCAATAAATTTATTAAAATTTAGTGAAAAAAATAATTTTATAATAAAAAATTATCTCAATTTTCGTTTTTGGAACTCCTTATATAGATAATTTCTCCTAAACAAACCATGAACTTAACAAAATTTTAAAAAACTTATTACCAAAGTATGTACAACCTTTAAACAACTTTCCTAACTTATTAAAACTCTTAAAATAAACTTCTAGATTATCATAAAATTACCCTAATAAATAAATCTAAAAATTAATATTTTTATGTTAAAATATCACCAATAAAATATAATTAATTATAATAAAATAATATACTTATTTTCCATAAATCTTCCTCCATCATTCTACCGGTGTTTGAGAAGATTCGTCCTAGAATCTTGTACCATGTTCTGCACGTGTAACTCGTTGATGATAATTTTCATACACATGAATTGATGCCTAAAAAAATAATTTATTCACCGTATAAAAGCATGAGGTATGACGGAAGCCCAAAACGGATTTTCATAAGTTGAGGCAACATATTTTCCTTTGTTAGGGTAGATATGAGAGACCATTTGTATATCACAATAATTAACAACTATCTTACTTTCGGGTAAAAAAAACTCATCAATATCAGAAATTACCAAATCAATAAGTTTATCAGGATTAGATGACTCACCGTCAAACCGTTACAAATCATGTGAAACCTCCTTGATTTGTTTTTCTTTGTCAACAATATGATGTGCTTTGTCATTTTGACAAATAGATTTCATATACTCTTTATCATCGGAATATTTACTTAAGATTTGAGTGTACATCTCTCAACAATAAATTGATTTTGTGCATCCTTATCATGACGACAAAACACGTCTTCAACGTTGTCGTCTTCAATATTATTTTCTTCTATAAGCGAGCATGGTTTAGATAGAAATTATGGTGACTTCTTCAAATAATTTTGTAGAATCATCATTTTATGAGTCTCTTCCAAAATCTCCTTCTTTAAATTGATCAGATCTTTACATATTATCACATATCGTCTTGGTGACATCTTATTAACCTTGACTACTCATTTTAGTAACATCTTGTTAACCCTAAGATCGACTTTGCTCTGGCAGCCAACTAATACAGAATGAAAAAGTTATTAAGATGATAAAATTGCAGGTACCGAACTCGAATAAGTAACCGATAAAGTTGATAAAATTTGTTGATCTTCAAGGAGATATCCTAAAATCCATGAGTTTTCTAGACTTCGTTGATTCCCTTAAGAATACCAGACTATAGATAAGAGATAATTATTCATACTTCAGACGACCCGACTATGAATAAAAATCAAAATCAATAAACTTATCAAAGTTTAATGAAAAGAAAATAATTTTTTAATCGAAATTTGTCCTAATTTTCGTTTTTGGAGCTCCTTATATAAACAGACTCCTCCTCCTAAACAAACCTTAAACTTAAAAAAAAATATGGAAAACTTATTTGTCAAGCTATCTACTACCTTCAGGCAACTTTTCTGACTTATTAAAAATCTTAAAGTATGTTTTTAGACTATATATCCTAAAATTACCCTAATAAATAAATCCAAAAATTAACTTTTTTATACTAAAATATCACCAACAAAAATACAAATAATAATAATAATAAAATAATATACTTATTTTCCATAAATATTCCTCCATCATTTCTACTTTTTCGGTAATTGAGTAGGATCGTCCAAATAAAATGATAGAGCGTCCATCTATTTATTCTCTAACAACCAACCTTCTTGGTTATATAGAGGCGGATCTCCCACACCATATGGTATTCTTATAATCATCATAAAATCAAGTGGTATGAATCCAGTAACAACAACCTTATTAATGTTGTTGGACATTCTAATATTGAATGTATATGAAGATAAAATAAAACCAAAATATTAAGAAACATACTGATTTCAGAATTTACAAAATGGAAAATGTATGGAGTAGGTCACCAAACGTTCAATTAAGACTAACGACAGTGTTTTACGTTATTGGTTGTCCTATGATTTACAAAGTAGGAATATGGCAAGGAAATATGGAGACTCTCTGTATTTGACTTTCATAGGTAGTTGGTTATATACACAACTATTATTTCTCCCAAGCTACCTCTTATTTTGTGAAACACTACAAAAGAACGGGTTTAAGCGACCGAAATCTTAGCAAGAGCTCGGAATTTTTAGTCGCTTTAATAGTTTAAGCATCTAAAATTGTAACTGTCAGAAATTTGGGCGGCTATAAACTTGTGTCCACTATTATTTAGCAACAAAATAATATATTTAATCGTTATATCCTTTGATCAAGTAATTTATAGCAGCTAAAAAAATGATCATATAGCTATTTACTTTGAGGCACAGACTCGTAGCAACAACAAAATAAATTAGTTGCTCTAAATGTTAGCAAGAGCCCAAAATTTTAGTCGCTTTAACATTTTAAGCAACAAAACTTGCAACTGCCAAATAGTTTGGCTGCCTTAAATCTGTGTCAACTAATTTTTAGCCATAGCCAGATGTGTTTGGTCGTTATATCCTTTTCCCAAGTAATCTATATAGCATCTAAAAAAGTGCTCAT
>JAJJMC010029311.1:5455-38540 GCA_023531435.1 Papaver californicum
ACACACACACACACACACACAGGACACATACACAATTATCATGGTTTCTCAACATAAGAAACTACAATTATGTGTCATTTAGGTTGCATATAACTAAGACACACCATATAATGGTATTCTATACCAACATTATGATTTAACATGTTCATGTATTCATTGACGATTCATTGACGATTTTCCCTTTTATCTACTGTTGTCTTGTTCTATTAAGCTAACACTCAAAGTATCACAAAACCATATTTCCAAGTGTAACATTTCATAGTAACTTAGGTAGATAGCATTTGGCACTAGTTTAATTCGCAATGCAAATATTGAGAATGCTTTCATAATTTGATTAATGTCCATACCTGACAAGCCTTGTATATCATTTACCTATCTCTTCAACTATTTTGATAGTTGAATTGTTCAGGAAAATGCTTTTAATCTTTTCCATTCTTGGTAGAAGATAAAATATGCCTTTTCTGAAGCACACGTTCCAGCACTTCTAGCATTTACCAACCAATTCTTTTTATCATCTCCACTGAAAAGTAAAATTACTTAACACAATAAGAATGCCAATTGTTCCATCCAAATTTGAATATAAAATTCTCTATTCCGATGAGATAAGCACACAACTAAAAACAGAAGTTATCACATAATAACAATAAATCTATCATTCAAATTAAGATGATAAAACTTCTGACCAACTAGGAATCAAAAAATTGGTTGATACTTTCATTCGACATAGGTAATATCAAACTATCAAGATATTATAAGTGCTCATCTTATCAAAATATTTATTACCAATACATAGTTGTCAAGTTACTTAAGTCTCTCTTCACATTAGACTATCACTATAATCAGTAAGTAACAAAACTTGGTAATAAAACCCCTAAACGATTTTTGTGTACATGTGTATCAATTCAAGCACATTTGATCTCTTAAACTTCTTGTTGCACTAGTTATTAGAAGATACTTTATACCTCGATATCCATATGACTATGGTATACTAGTGTATTATAATTATCATATTTTCAACACCAGGTAACATATTCGACATGATTTAGAAATCACCATAGAAATTGCTAATACACAATTATTAACCAATCATGTGATTCACGCCAATTGATACTACACAGAGCACATATAAGCAAAGCGATTTATAACACAATGCATAACTCATACAAAACTGATTCAACATATAATTATTCATTAGCAATGTGATACTAATCTAACACATATAGAAGATTATCACTTTAAGTCACAAAAGTCAATTCGTTACTTACTCTAATTTGTTTATGAAAAATATTTAACCTAAATTGAAATCTTGAGTCTATTATGGATAAAAACACTCACTAGTACCGGTTTTTTATGTTATATCTAAGGTGACAAAGTACCACTATAAATGGTTGCAAGATCTCATAGTAATCGAGAGCTTAGATACAATTATTGATATTCTGGACAAACATGTGCAACGTTTTTACAAACACCATATCTCACAAACCACAATTCCGAATCGGAAAATAAAAAATGAGTTTTGAACATAACATCTAGATCTACAAACTTTGTTTGAATCACCATTTCAAAAAAAACTAATTTAGTCAACAATATTTTTCTGCCCGTCATAATTTTTCAGAAACGTTTCTCCGTTTTGTAAAATACCTAAAAAAGTAATAATTTTACAACTCCAAAAATTCTGAAATTTGGTGTGGGTAACTATCAGGATGTCTACTACATTCAGTTAAAAGGATTTATCGAAATTCCTTCTAAGTTGAGAGATATACTCGAAACTCTACAGCTAACCAAAAAACTCAATTTTGTTTTTCCACTTCAGCTTTGTTTTCCAATATAATATCAATGTCAACGGTTCACAAATCGATCATTCATTTATGATTATTACTAAACCTAATGTCTTTAGATTGTTGGGCGCAATAATCAAAAATAAAAAAAAATCAAATAAACAAAAGTTATTGATACTTAGCTCCTTAATGGAAGTGATTTGTCGAAACGGATGAGCTCCTCGTATCTCCTCAACAGCAACATGGTATGCAACAAAACTTTAGAAAAACAGAGTGAGTCACGTTTTCAACACGCTGTCCTTAAGACATTAACGTCTGGCTACACTCAAGAGTTATGCTATAGCCTCCACAGGGCAGATATCTCCAGGATAAAATACTCTACTACACCTACTACTAGCATATGTAGTAGATGCTCAACTTGATCTTGGTAACTCTGAAAAAACCCTTAAAGAAAATCTCGAAAACTTGAGAAAGATAATAAAAGTTATTATTCATGTGGTCTCCCCAAAAGTATGGAGAATTTTTTTTCCCTTTTTTATTATATCAAGATAGGATGAGAAAAGCTTGTTTATATAATAACCTAGTACAACTTAAGAAGAGGGATTTCCCCGATGTGGAACTAATAAGTTTATATATTCTCTTAAAACAACTTAAGATTGAAAACTCCCCGATGTGGAACTAATAGGTTTTTCATTCACAAAAGAAAACAATAATTTATTTATTTTTTAAAACCTTAAAATTTATATTTAGATATTGTTTTCCAACATTGAATTCATTTCTCTTTCCTTTAGTAATTTGAGTTTATTTTTCTTCTCCTCCAATTATAAGTCCATAAATCTTGCTTATTCTTTAAGTGAAGTTGTTGTAGATTGCCGACCCATAATCTTGTTATTCAAATCCATCTTTTGACTGAGAGAATGTGTATTTCCCTTCAATTCATCAACTTTCTTTTTCATTTATTTGTTGTAGTCCCTTTCTTTCTAAATAACAAACAAACAAAAAATTTGCAACAATACATAATAAGCATGACTATTAAACATACAGTTAACCAAAGATTAATTTGTTTCCCCTCATGTGACTAAAGATTTTTCCTTCTTTTTATTTAGAGAATGTGTTATCATCATATTTGTTAAAAAAGCCTTGTAATATAAAGTGTAACACCACCAATTGATGGGTTTTCGTCATTCTCTGCAAGTCTGGCTAAAATGTCCATAGTGGGTTCTTTTTCCCACCACCAAATGATTTTTATTGAACATTACAGTGAGATTATGTAGCATATACCTAACAATTGCAGAGATTCCCTTACTTTGAGGTTCTAGTTAACCTGAACATTTAAGTTTTTTAGTTAAGCCGATGTGAAATTTAAGGGTGATATACTACATATATGCCTTCTGCATGTATATTGTGTGACATCTACAGAGAAAGAAATGATAAGTAGTAACCTGTAAGAGTAGTTGAAGGGTGATTATATCTTTGTCTTTTTCTTTGATGAGGAGGCTGAAGATGTGTCTTTCTCTAAACTTGTGAGGGACCATTACACCAAATACAGCAGCACCAAAAATATCTTGGCATAAGGCCTCAATCCTCTACTACTGTTATTGTACTTCACTGATCCACTTCAACCACCACCCATTTCCGTTTCTCTCTCTAAAGAAACACTCATTGGTTTTGTTTACCAAAAAGTGTGGATATAGAGGGAGATGTACCTAACATAAGGTAGTGATAGCGACCATAAATCAAAATCCAACGAAACATATTATACTTTGATCAGCAATAACCAAGAAGGAATGAAATTATGCCAGCTCACCTTGGTGTCAGTTTCTATAAGTTGTTCTTAAAGCTCAGCTACACTTCTATGGCGCAAACAATAACAATTATTGCTCCTCTGTTGAGAACAGAACCATTCACAAATTTCTATATTAGGATTGTCAGAGATTTTAACCAACAATGAAGTAAAAGTAAACATTATACCTTTAAATGAAATGCCTTATTTGAATGCTCATCGATTTTTCCATTGCGATTATCTGAAATAAAATAGTAAAGTAACCTTACAATGGAGAAGACGTAAAATATCTGAAGTCGGTGACCTACATAAAGCACAGAAGAATCAATTCAGATAAAAGAGTGGAATGATCTAACATAGTGCTTAACAATTGGTATTCACAAACTCAACGAAGCAGACATATTACCTTTAAATATATAAACTGTCCAAGAAGAGTTGAAAATCCAAAAAAAAAAAATCTAATCAAATTACTCCATCTCACTTTGGTGCCAGTTTCCATAAGTTGTTCTTAAATCCCAGCTACACTTCTAAACCAACCAAAAAACAAATTTTTTCATAAAATATAATAAACATTAAGGTTGGTTGATTTTTATTACCTTCGAAGCCCATGTGGGAGTATTGGTTGGATATGAGAACAAAGTTAGTCATACAACAAAGCAGCCCTTAAAAGGATGTGAAGTTTGCAACCCACATAAAGCACAAAAGAATAAATTCAGATGAAAACAAATTAGCTTACATAATACAACAGGCAATAAGGTTACTTAATTTTTATTACCTTCGAAGATCATGGGGGATTGTAGGTTGGAGATCAGATCAAATCCGAGGTGATCATTTTGAACACCAACTTAAAGCATCAATCAAAAATATAAGACCAAAACCCAATTTAAGAAAAAAAAAGCAAAATAATTTAATAAACACAAAAAACATTTCATTAATATTAAGTTGAGAGCTGACTAATAACTACAAATTATTTAAAAACAGAATAACTCAGTTAAAAATAATAAGGAGGACATAAACAGAAACGATGTTGAAAGTGAAAGAGTGTATAAGAAAAATAAAAGTTGGTATTAGATAACAACAACTCTTGCTCCTTCTGCTGAAAAAATAAAAATTAAAAAAATAAATAAATCATATCTGCTTGATTAGTCATATTGTGATCTAAAGCTCACATTTATACATAACTTGATGGCTCTCGTCCCCACCACCATGCGAGATCCGTAATCCCTAACCCACATTTAAAAAAATAAAATGAAGAACATAATGGTTGCAGCCACAACTAAAAACTGGTTTTAGTCTAAAATAAGGATCAAAATAGAGATGATAATGAAAGATATGCATTATCACCAAACCTGATGAAAGAATTAACCCATATAAGATTTAAGGTAGAAGAATTGGATACGAAAGAGAACAGGGGAACTGATAAGCGGCAGAAGTGAAAGAGTGAATAAGAAAAATAAGCTGGTGTTAAGTATTTTCTTAGGATTATTAGGGTTAGAAGCAGAGATTTGATCGGTTGGATAGTCACAACCTAAGTCCTACCCGTCGATCAAAAGTAGAGATTTGATCCGTTGGATAGTCACAACCGTTGATCTAAAGTGAACGTCACCAACTGCAGGTTAGGATAACCCAGTACATTAAGTATTTAGTGTAAAGATGGTGTAACTATATCTATCCGAACAGCCACTCACGTGAGAGGTTTTGATGACCCAAAACCATTCCATCCAATCTGATACTGCCATGTGTCCCATCCAGAATCACCAATGCCCAAACCTTCTCTCTCGTCCAATAGGGATAGTGGGTTTCATTAGCATTCAACCAGGAAGAGAATACATTTTTGTGGTTTAAGGGGAAGATTGGAAAAAATGTGGGTTCTTGGCCAGTGGCAGAGCCAGGTATTATGGTTAGGGGGGATTAAAAAAAAAATGATGAATTGGGTGGACTAAAATCTGAAACTTTAAAAATAGGGGGACTAAATTCTAAAATATAATTCTACATAAAATATTAGCAAATTTAAGAGCTAATTAGGGATTTTGAGATTTTAGGGGGGGCTAGATCCAGGTCTAGCCTATCCTTGGTTACGCCACTGTTCTTGGATTACTAATCCAATAACGTTCTGCCTAACCCAATTAAGTTCTAATTTCTTAGAGTTAACACTGGTACATTTCCAGTTTGAGGATCATAAAACCTTTCTACAATATTAAACACGGTAGGTTTTCCACTTTCGTTTTTTCTGACAAAAGCTGAAGTTGTTCCACTTAAGACGTATAGTGAGAAACCTGATAATACTTGAACTTCAATTCTTGTTAGATGACATTCTAACTTACTCCCCCTTTGATGTTTTTTTAGTAGACTTACTTTTTGTTTCCGAGATATTGATGATTGGCTTTAATAGAACAAGTATGAAAAGATAAACAAATTCAGCCGAAGAGATATTTCTCCATAAAAAGCAGGATGCACACAATGTGTTCGACAAAAAGCCTCAAACAAAGAGCCCCAAATCTTCATCATTAACTCACCTAAACTCCACCTAAATTGGTTGTGGTGCTTCAATTAAGTGAATTTATATGTAATATGCTATGTGCTTTTATACAAGTTTGTAAAGGTACTATAATTAATCATTCAGTTGAGCATGAATATTGACACAATGTAATTTTTGGGAATTCAGTCGTGGTATATAACGCCAAAGAACACTCAAATTGCTCTATACTATTGGGCAATCCATCTAGGAGCTTGAGATTTGTTATGTAAAAATCGTAGAATATCTGGGAACATTGCAATAAGCACCAACGTTATTCTAATAATTTTGTACAGGATGAATTCGGATTTATTCAATAAATTTAGTCGTACACATATAATAATCTTCTTTTAAGTTCGTCGTATGAAGCATTCTTGTGATTATATACATACAGAGAGAGACAAGGATGGACACTTGTCTTTTCTTAAAACTCTTTGCAGAATATTGAAGTTCAATATTTCTGAGATCCTGGTCAGAAACATACTTTATTTAGCCTTGGCAAAAATCCACCATCTACAAGGTGGAATGTAAGTAACCTTAATTTCACTAATACTCATTGAATTAGTTTTTGGATACCATCACACTCACCCGTTTTGGTCTTGATAAATGATAGGGAACAGGGTCAAACATTTCCTTGCTTGATGAATACATTTGCAACTGGGAAAATAGCAAGTTATAAGATCTTTCAAGTAATTGAAATAAGAGTAAATTTGCATTTGGGTCGTAGATTTTGGTATGGTTTAGGATTTGGGTCCTAATTTTGTCCAATTTTGAGTTTGGGTCGTTGACCCGTTAGTCAAACAAGTCAACTAACGAGTTTGGTCAAACTCAACTTGGGTTAAGAGTTACCTCCGTTATTGTCTTTTGCAGTTTGATTATTCTGCATATAGCATTGCCATTTTAAACAAAATCACTATACTAGGTAATGGGTATTCCGCAAGAGAATATGAAATTCAAACAATTGGTTCAATCCAAACTGATGTTGGTGTAATTTACGAGATATCAAGTCAAAATTGTGCTTAACACAAAAATATAGCTCTGGCTAGCCAAACCTAACTTGGGAGTCACATCTTCCTTGACTGGTTACACTAAAACCCAATAATAGTCAAAAAGTAATGAAACCCTAGCTCTTTTCGAGCCTAAACATGCAGGTAATTTAGGGTCATATCAAAAGAAGGGAAACCTACTATACTTGGTCGGCTAACTTGGCCAGTCAAAATTTGCTTCATGACCGGCCAACCAGGTCGGCCATGTCAATCCTCGCTTAATGGACCAATTAACATGAATAACACAAGTTAAAATACAATTTTTAAGCTTATGAGTCATTACAAACCAAGCCAGCCAGCTTCAACCAAATGTGTGAAGGCCAATATTAGGGTTTGCAACACTTATAAACATTGTAAACATTGTACTTGAGCGGCTAACCCTAGCCCAATGTGTGAACGGCCAAAATTAGGGTTTGCAATGCTTATAAGCATTGCAAACCTCGTACTTGAGCGGCTAACCATATCCCAATACGTGAACGGCCAACATTAGGGTTTGCCACAATTATAAGCGTTGCAAACAACGTACTTGAGCAACCAAGCTTAACCTAATACTTGGACGACTAACATTTGAACTTGTAATGTTTATAAACGTTGCAAACCCGATACTTAGCAAGCTAGCTATATATATTTTGGTACTCAGCATGCTACGCATATTCTTGCACTCAGCATGCTACGTATATTTTTCTACTCAGCATGCTGCATATATTTTTATACTCAGCATATCAATGTTGGTTAATACATTTGAACTCACAGCGTTCCTCATAAACTTAATAAAAAAAAATACGTATTTTATTTTGTTAGTTTTCAGACTCATCGGGCTAGTCAAGCACGACAAACCACTAGTCAAATGACTAACAAGTCTCGCTCGACTTCATAATAGTAGTATTTAATTCTATAAAATTACATGAGACATCAAAGATGTCACAAATGAAGGGATATTCATTATGGTATTAGTCTAGCGGTCTATGGCGTCTGGTGCAGCAATGCACCCGGACAATAGAGTGGAATCTTCTATTGTGGAGGACAAAAGAGTGGTATATGTCGATGGTGCGGAAAGGTAGATAGGTGACAGTTAGCCTATTAAGGCTAACAATCATTTCATGTAATTGTTGTTTTAAGTGCACTTTTCTTTTTGTATTGCCGGAGATTCACATACGATATTTCCTAAGGATAATAATTAGTAAAGCTCGAAGAGTTGCATACTTGAATTTAACAGCCGTTCCTTAGGATATGAATTTTGGATAGAGGTTTAAAGTCAGATTCTCCTACTTGTTCTAATAGATGATTGTATATGGTATAGTGTGGTTTTGCCAACATAGAGGATTCCCTGTCAAGTACTGAAATGTATATGCATGATATGATTAGAACTAAATTACTGCGTATCTGCAAATCCGTTTTTTTTTCATGTTGCTGCATTATTCTTTCTAGGTGTATCTGGTGTAAGTCGGTTGTAAATGAAAACTAGACCGGTCATTCCTTGAGTCACTTTTACAAGTTGGATTTTGGTGGACCTTTTTCAAGGCTTTTATATAGTGGAATTTTTGTTTGGTCGTAATTATTGGATTAGTTAAAATGTGCATCTATCGGTCAATGGCTCAAATTAATCAGGTTATATGGGCGGGTTCGGACGGTTCCTATACTAAATCTATAAACCGTCCCGTAGTGATCGGGTTTTTAATTTTCAAAACCGTATACCAGTCCAAGACGGGCGGATTCGATTTAAAAACCCGCGGTTTTAACGGGTTCGGACGAATACGGTTTTTTGGATCGGTTCCTATACGGCCCTAAAGAAGTCGATCCATAATTTTGTCCGTCCCGACAAAAAGCCCTCCTTTAAGAGCAAGCATTTCCCGGATGACGGAAAATCAGTATTGGGATTACATTTGAAGCAATTACTTTTTGGAAAAGTCCAATTGGAACCTGGTGAGAGAGTGAAATTGCCGCTATTATATGTTGTTCACCGCTATATCATGGGAAAGCAAGACCAGTTGAGTATGATCACTGGCACCTGATGGATAACCTCGTCGATTTCTACTCTCATCCTTGGGCTGAAATAGCGTTTAACACCACTATTGATAACGCTGCATTAGTTTATCAAATCAACCAAGAAAAGTCTGTTGACAGTGAGGTGACGTACAAGAGTCAAGGAATGGCCCATGTCTTGGTGCTAAAAAATAGTTGGGTTGATATTGTATAGTTGTCTAATTGTTTGTGATTAATTTTCTAAAGGTTTTCCTTTTTGCACTTAGGTCTGGGGCTTGGAAATCTTGTCGGAAGTTCTTAAAAAGTTTGGAGAAAAGACTGTGATTGTACATTGTCCCCCTATATGCATAGTGTGAGATGCACAAAAGTAATACTCCATGGGCATCTTTTGAAGGTTTTGATGGAGCAAAAGGTATGAACCAATTACTACGTACCTTGACAACTTTTTTTTTTGTTCGCCATATTAGTTGGTCAAGTGACTCCATAAAATTTCAGGAGCAAGTGTGTGAAAACATTATGTGGCATAAAGGCGATACAAATCGTCTGGTAATGTTTGGGTTATTTGAAGGTCCCTTGGTAGATTATGAAGAGGATGAGAAGGAATGTACGTTAGAAAATAAAAATGTGTTGGAGAAAGAAGATTTGTTAGAGTAGTGTGAGAGAATAAAATCTGAAGTACACGTGGGTTAAAAATATTGAAGAACTAACGAGCTATGATGAGACGAGAAACACTGGAATAAAGTCTTTTGAAAGCATCGAACTGACAGCTACAAAATCTTTAAAGATTGATCCTGACAGCATTAATGCATGACCAACACGTGGGTTGCGGAAAAGTAAGGCACATTGCACAAAACAGATAGTCTTGCTACCTGACCAACACGTAAGTAGCGGGAAAGTAAAGTGTACTAACCAAGAGAGACAACTTTAATTGCTTGACTGACAACAGGTTGCGGGAAAGCCTGACACAATAAAGAGTAATAATGAGTATCGATGCATGACTGACACGTATCGACTCTACAAGCATCGGAACGCAAAGAATTAAAGCATGATGAATCACTTTAAATAGCTACGTGTCAAACATGCCAAGATTCAAATAAGATCACAAGTCATTCCAATCCAAAAACACCTATAAGACCGCAGAAGAAGTGCGGGACAGTCCACATAGAAACTATGGGAAACAGGCAATACGCAGACAAGGACTTGCGGAAGGAACGATCAGGCCTTGCGGGAATTGCGAATAGGCCTTGCGGAACTACATATCGCACCAAGAATGGATAAGAATAAATAGGTGGAAAGTAAACTGGTGGGCTCCATCAATTTAGCTATAAATACCAGGCTCATTAGCATGAGAAGGGGTTGGAAAATTGAAGGAGAAATTAGACTGAAGACATTAAAGTAATAGCAAAGGGCTTAGGTATGAAATTTATGTAATTGTTTAGTTCATTTGATCCATGAGGAACTTGATTATGTTTTATATGAAGTCATCTTATAGATATAGATTATCTCTCTACTATTTTCTTCTGTATAAATATAAGAATGATCATATGAATGAATCCAATTATTTTACTTTTGAATGTAAATAATTTTACTGATTGAATCACATAGATTCTTGTGTCTTTTCATTTTGATTGTTTATTCATTCTCAAAATGTTATGGTGAGACGATTTATGTTAAGATAATGTATTTTATCAAATTTTACTTACATTTGGTTGTGATCCCAAAAATGCCAGATTTTTGGTAACCACAATTTGGCGCTAGAAATAGGGAGGTAGTAAAGAATTTATTCTACCTGATAAAATTTTGTTGTAAAAATTTTGAGTCATTTTCTATTTGAAAATTTTTCTCTTTAAAATGCAATAATTTAGATTCATAAGAAGGAAAAAAAAAACCGTATATATGAAACGGGTCAATTGATGAATATATAAATTTGGTCGTTATGATTGTATTTTTTATCTATGCTTTATTTCTCAAATTCAAGAAAATTTAACCAAACAACATGTCGTATTTATTAAGTAATTGATTTTTATGTTCAACTAAATTTTTGATACCTTCAAAGATCAGTGAAATAAATTATAATTTAGTGTTTGAGCTTGATAGTAATATGTATCATTTGTTTTTAACCAAATTTTGTTGCAAGTTTATTGAGAATGTTAAAACCTTTTGAAACACATAATTCATTATTTGAGCTCTTTTAGAATACTGGACAAGAAATCTCTATAACAACACAAGTTTGAGTTGAGAAGAAATTACATCACCACAAAAGTGAAGATACAAATGAGGACAGTATCACATAGAAGCGTGCAAGATCAAGATGCCAATTCAGGAAATCAGGGTAGTAATGCAATAGGTGTTCCTCAACAGAGAGAAATGACGAGAAGGTCACAAGAGCAAGAACCCAGTAATAACCATATAAATAATTCAGAAGGCCACTCAACTAGTTGTTCATCCCAAGAAAACTCTCAAAACAGTATGGATCACATTCAGCAATTAATGGAAGAAATGGATGCGATGCGAAAGGAACAACAAATTTGTGCGGAACAAATTGCACTTTTGACCAAAGAAAATCAAGCACTCAAAGAAAGAGCTCAACATGGTGCATAACCATCTACAACTAGAACACAAGGGCAAGAAGCAATCTCCAGCAGACCCGCATGAAGAAAGATGAAAATTAATAGAGATCAGATAGTGATGGTGGTGCAACCTCTGTGGCAGCAGAATGAGTCAGACAGGTACAATCTTGATGGATCAAGGTTACAGAATGAAAAATGGCAAAAATGCTATGAGGACATGGAATTAGTGCGAGAAGAAATAAATAATTTGAATAATAAAGAGGGTGGAAGATTAGAAGAAGTGTTAAAAGAAGCAAGACGGACACCATTGGCACCACACCTGGCATATACATCAATACCACATGAATGTAGTATTCCCCTTTTCGAATGCTATGATGGAACAAGAGATCCAACGACTGATTTGAAATATTATAATCGCACCATGACACGTTGGGAGCAAGATGACGTTGTTATGTGTCGGTTCTTTCCTTCAAGTTTAAAAGGAATAACTTTGGCATGGTATGACAATTTACCAGAAGGGTCGATAAATTCTTATACACAATTGACCCGCAAGTTCTTAGAAGCATATATGTACAATCGGCCCGCAGATGCAAGAATGGACAAATTGTACTCACTTGCCTCATCAACCGAAGAAACCATAAGAGATTATACAGATCGTTGGCAAACTATCTGCCAAGCAATTGGGGATGTAACCCTGGAAGTCGCAATGAATAGTTATAAATGGGGAATAGTCAATCGGGAAAGCCAACTATTTGTTGATATCCATAATACAAATCCAAAAAATAAAGGAGATCTCAGAGATATCATTGAAAAATGTGCGAGATTGCAGGACATTCAAAGGAAACATCCAAGAATAATATCACAACAACAAGGGAATGCAAAAAGAGCCAATTCTATAGAGCCATCATCCCGATCTGGGAAGAGGTTTGCAGGAAAAATTCCAAATAATGAATCAAAGCGAACTAAGATGGATGAAAGAAGAAAATTTATCCAGCAATTCGAGGAGCGAATTTTTACTAAACTCAATATTCCTTATTCTGAAATTTTAAATGCAATAAAAAATAGACCAGATTTCCAGTGGCCCCGGACAAAAGAACAACAACCAGAACATACACAGAATTCTAAGGAGTACTGTGAATACCATTATTATCGGGGTCACTCCACAAACCGATGCAGGAATTTAATAATGCAAGTGCAAAGGTTGATCGATGCGGGGGAGTTAAAAGAATTCATTCAATCGAATGATCCACTACCAAGATCTGATAAAGAAAAAGCTGTAAATATTCCACAAAGTAATCGAACTATAAATATGATCACATATTCTGAGTCAAATCAATCATCCTTGAGTGCAGCTATCAATGAGAAATTGCACAAAAGAGTCCAAAATCATGAAGTCTTCAAGGTTGCCGGAAGAGTTACCAAGTCATGGGAGGGATGGATGGCGTCCCCATTAACTTTTTCTGCAAATGAGGTTGATCAAGAGGTTGAAATGCACAACGACCCATTGGTACTAACATTGCCTATGTCTGGATGGAAAGTAAGGAAAATTCTTATGGATGGGGGCAGTTCACTTAATGTATTGTTTTATGATACCTTTCGGAAGATGGGGTTAAAAGATGATCAGTTAACTCCTTCATGCTATACAATTTATGGGTTTAACGAATTAGCTTCAAAACCAAAATTGGAAGTTATGCTTGATGTTGCGGCGGGTCCGATAAGTATTATGATAAAATTCAGTGTAGTGGATGCTCCATCTCCATACAATGCTATCATCGGAAGACACTGGGTTCACCAGTTGAAAGGAGTAACTTCAACGTATCATCAGTACTTGCGGTTTCCAACACTGCAAGGAGAAATTGAGATAAGAGGAGATCAAAATGAGGCAAAATCTTGCATCATGGCAAAAGTCCGCATGAGTAAAGAGCAGCAACAGCAGCAACAAAATAATAAAAAAGAACGCAAGATGAAGGCTAAAGAAGAAGCCTTCAACCAGTATATGATTAAGACTGCGGGAAGTAAAGCAATAGATGAAGTCACTGAAGGGAGTACCATAATAGAAATCATCCCAAAGATTGATGAAGGTAGTCTTCCAGCATATCAACCAAAGGGGGATCCCACACTCTTAGGAGCTCCCAAACCCACCTTTACCCCAATAGAGGATACCAAAATTGTTAACATTAGAACGGAAGAGTTTCCCAAATTAATAAAGATTGGAACGTTGATGGAGGCGGAAAATGAGCAAAATTTGATCATATTACTTCGAGAATTTATAGATATATTTGCATGGAAGATGGAGGACATGCCAGGCATTGACCCAAACATTATACAGCATGAGTTACATATACACCCGAAGTTACACCTTTTCGGCAACGTATACGAAAAGTTACGCCCCAATATCATGCATCAGTTGAAAAGGAATTAAAAAAGCTCATGGATGCGGGATTCATCCGAGAAGTGCGCTATCCAACTTGGATTTCCAACATGGTGATTGTACCAAAAAAGAATGGCGGAGTTAGAATTTGCATAGACTTCACCAATTTGAACAAAGCATGTCCGAAAGACAGTTATCCACTACCCAGCATAGATCAGTTGGTGGACGCAGTTGAAGGTCATGAAGCCTTATCTTTTATGGAAGGACAATCAGGATATAACCAGATCACACTAGATGAAGAAGATCAAGAGACACTGCATTCTTTACTCCTCACGGTATGTACTGTTATACCAGAATGCCATTTGGGCTGAGAAATGCAGGAGCAACTTATCAACGGCTCGTTGATGCAATTTTTAAACCATGGATAGACCGCACACTCGAAGTTTATGTAGATGACATACTAATAAAGAGTGAATTTTTAAAGGATCATTTACAAGATTTGAAAGAGATATTTGAAGCCTTGCGGAAATACAGAATGAAGGTCAATCCCGACAAGTGTATTTTTGGGGTAACTTCAGGGAAATTTCTGGGGTATTTAGTTACCAAAAAAGGAATTTAAGTTGATCCCGCAAAAGTTCAGGCAATAGTAGATATGCCATCTCCAAAGAATGTTAAAGAAGTGCAGAAGTTAAATGGTTACTTGGCCGCACTCATCAGGTTTATCGCAAGATCCTCGGAGAGATGCAAACCCTTTTTTGATATTCTGAAAAAGAAAAAGAAATTTGAATGGAATGCGAAATGTGAGCAAGCTTTCCAAAATATCAAGGTCTATCTTGCAGCATTACCTGCAATACAAAAACCAAAGCCTGAAGAAGTTCTGGCCTTATATATTGCAGCAACCGAAGACGCAGTAAGTGCGGTGTTAGTCCGGACTAATGAGAAGATTGAAAAACATGTGTATTATATCAGTAAGACTTTGAACCCCGCAGAAAGAAATTATACAAAAATTGAACAATTAATCTTAGCACTGGTGTTTTTGACCCAAAAATTACGTACATATTTTCTGACACATTATGTGCGGGTACCAAGCAAAGCACCATTAGAATCAGTACTGAAGAATGCAGGAAAAGTCGGAAGGATAGCAAAATGGAACGCACAAATCGAACAATTCAACATATTATTCGAATTACAGACTGCGCAAAAGTCGCAAATCTTAGCTGATTTCCTTGCAGATTTTCCGTTGGACGATGATTTCAAAATTAAAGGTTCGCCCGGATTTGAAAATAATAACCAACCATGTTTCATCTTTCGTTTCCTAGTTTTTATCAATATAGTTACTTATTATTTTATGATATCCAAATTAAAGGTTTGCCTGGATTTGAAGATGATGACCCTCAAGACATCCTAAACTCTGTAAATCCCCAAAGATGGGAAGTATCTGTTTATGGAGTCAGAAATAAAGAAGGTGTGGGAATTTGGAATCGTAGTTACAACCCCTACAGGAGATAGAATGGTACATTCATTCCGACTAGAGTTCGATGAACATACAAATAATATAGTAGAGTATGAGGCTGTGGTTCACGCCCTAAGGCTCATCATTGAGTTGGGGATAAGCGATGTCCGACTCACAAGTGATTCACAATTAATAATTCGATAGGTCGAATTAAAATACCAAGCGCTTGATGAAGACTTGATAGAATATAAAAATCTTGTTTTGAAAGACTGGCGCTTCATATTCCAAATATAACTTTTCGGCTATCTAGAGATAAAAATCGACATGCTGATACGTGAGCATTTATTTCGGCAATGGTAAAGGATCGAAATACACCAACGGTAAAAATTGGGCGTATCTATGAACCATCAATCAAGTTGTGGGCAGTTGACAATATGGAAGAACAAATTGGGGAAGATATTAAGAATAGCTATCCAAAGTAATGCAAATTTCCTACAAAGAATAGAAAATGACCAAACTGGAGAAGATTGGAGAGTTTCAGTACAATAATATCTGCAAGATGGAATACTACCCACAAATTCTAAACAAGCAAGGAAGGTGCAATCAAAATCTGTAAATTATCAGTTGCGCGGTAGAATTCTTTACCGAAAGTCTTTTTTGGGACCGTTACTCCGATGTTTATCACAAAATGAAGGGTTGCAAATTCTCAAGGATATACATTATGGAGATGCGGGAAATCATAGTAGAAGATGATCACTGGCATTAAAGGCAAAAACGCAGAGATATTATTGGCCATTTATGCATAAAGATGCGGAAAACATGGTAAAAAGATGTGATGAATGCCAGCGCTATGCGAAAAAAATAAAATCTCCCGCAACAGAACTTAATTCGGTGCTCAGCTCTTGGCCATTTGAAAAATGGGGGATAGACATTGTTGGAACGTTGGTGGAAGGAACTAAAAAGAGAAAATATTTGATTGTAGCCACAAATTATTTCACTAAATGGGTTGAAGACAAAGTTCTTGCACGAATCAAGGATACTGATGTATTTAAATTCTTATTCGAAAATATAATCTGTAGATTTGGAATTCCGTTAGCCATAGTCTCTGATAATGAACAGCAATTACAAGGGAAAAATATAGATATGCTTTTCGAAACATTCAATATACAAAAGAACAAGTCAACCCCACTCTATCCACAAAGTAATGGACAAGCTGAAGCAACAAATAAGACAATTGCCATGAATCTAAAGAAAACTCTTGATGGTTACCATAAACGGTGGTGTGAGCAGCTCCATAATACATTATAGGCATACTGTACCACAAGAAGGGATCCACTGGTGAATCACCATTTCTTCTTACTTACGGAGCAGAAGCAGTTATTCCAACGGAAGTTATTCTACCCACTACAAGAACAAAAGCATGGTAGAAAATTTTAATTTAGATTTAATGTTGGAAAAGTTGGATGACCTAGAAGAAAGAAGAGAAGTTACACTTCAAAAAATGGAGAATTATCAAAGGAGACTGGCAAAAGAATACAGTAAAAAAGTAAAAATGCGGAATTTTGTGGAAGGACAGTATGTTCTGCGACAATTCCCGGAATATCAAAGAGACAAAGCAGCAGGAAAAGTTGCACCTACGTGGGGAGGACCTTACATTATACAAGGTGTTGCAGGACAAGGATCGTACCACTTGCGAAATATGGATGGAGGAATTTTACAACATCCTTGGAACGCCCAATATCTTAAACCATACTATCCTTGATCCATAATGCAATTGATCAAAAGTATGCATTTGTAATAGGTAAAGCGCATCAAGTGCAATTTTCCTGAAAGATCTAAATAAATACCTATGACTACAAGATTTTTCGCAAGAGAGATGTCTGACATTATATTGATTTTTATATCAGGTACTTTCCACTTCAGGAAGTGGACACAATTAACAATACAATTAGACGACAATTCAATTTCACGTTAGGTAAACTACAAATGTAACCTCTCTAAGAAAGTCCATGTGAATGTCTATGAGTGTATGACTATTGGGTCTTGCGCCAACATGGGTGCCTAATGTGATTTTATTTGTTGTATCTTTCTCCATTTTAGGGGACTTTCGGGACCGCATCTTAACTTCCTCCTGGCCTGAGTGAAGTTAGACATGTGTTACACCCACAATATAACCCAAGGTATAAAATTTCCTTGCGGTTAAATAAATTGCACTCATACAACAAACTAAAAATCACTGTATATTCAAAATTTGTCTTACAGGAATAAAGTATAAAGAGAAATGAAAAAGCAACTACAACAAAGATATGAAGAAGAAGGAAACAACAAGAAAAGAAAGCTAAGGAGCGGGAAGAATGTCTTTAAAGAGAGGATTATTTGAAACATCTTTGCGCTTGTAAACTTTTGTAAATCCATCGGCTTGTACTTGGTCAAGAGTGTTATTGACCGCTTTTCCAATTTTAGCTTTAGCTTCAACTCTTAACCACTAAATATAAGCTTTTCTATTTTTAATCTCCACTTTGAATTGGTTTACTTCAGCTTCGCATGTTTGGATTTTTCTTTTCAAAAAGCTTGTTTTCCCCCTCTCAGCAGCTAAATCCCTCATAAGGCTTTCATTCTTCGCAGCTTCATGCTTTAGAGTCTCTTCAGCACTCTTAGCATTAGAAGATACAAGTTCAAGTTGAGTTTGCGCTTCATTGGCTTTCGTGGAGGCAAGCTCAAGATGAGTTTGTGCTTCATTAACTTTGGCAGAAGACAGCTTAAGTTGCTTGCTGAGTTCTTCTATCCTAGTAATTGCGGCACCAAGCTCCTCCTCAGCTTTCGCAACTCTCGCTGTTGCGTCCTTAAATTTTTCTTCAAAACCTGAAATTAAAGTAACGGATTAATCGATGCGGGAATAATATTGAATTTTAAGTTTACAATCAAATAGGATACCTCTAGCGAGGGATTCAAACTCTACAAGTTCACGACCCATTGCATCTTTCAAAATATCAAGGAAATCATGTTCTCCCGAAAGCTCCCTGTAATCGGCTTTGAGTTGTTCGAGATGTTGTTATTGTCCCACAGACGATTTAACTTAGATGTGCATCTTTCCATTTCTTTCTGCAGCCGGAAAATATTGCTCTCCCGATGAAGAACAGAATCAGATAAACTTAGAATCGTAGCTTGAGCCTCCGAAAGGGCTTTTCCCTTAGCATAAGCTTCCGCATAAGAATTATCTTTGTCCTCAATGAGCTGAGCGATATACGAAGAAAGTTGAGAGTGATGATACGATCCAGAACGGGAAAATCCCGCAAGGATATTCCTCCGTTCCATACAAAGCTTACGGTTCTCTTCTTCCAATTTTTCAGATATTGCCCGTGCCTCGGAGACGCAACCTTTAGTCCACAGCAAAGTGGCATCAAATTCTACTTTCTTGCGAACTTTTTCCACGAATAAAAGCCGATGTTGCGATTCCAGTTGATTATACTTTCGAATAACCGAATCATGACTATCTACAAGATCATTGAATTTTGTCTTGACCTCCACATTCTCATTACTAGCCTTTACAACATGATCTCTCAACTGTGTTATCCTATGTTGCATCCTAGACACAAGATCTGAATCCCCCGCTGATCCCATGAAGTAGTTCAGAAAACAAGAGAAATAAAATAAGAGAAAAATAACTGCGAAAAAAGAATAAAACCTTGTTTCTGAAGATTAAGCATTTGTTGGCGGAGCGCATCATTCTCCCGTTTCAAATCTAAAGCGTCATTTTCTACGGCCCTAAATCAGGACTCCATCATGGTGGACCGCGCTTTGTAGAATTGATATGCGGTATGTGCCGCACTTTGACCTTGTCCAAGCTGCAGAATTAAGGTTATGATCAAAATAAAAATAATAAAAGGAAACCAAAAGGTAGAAAAACAATTAAAATACTTGTAGAAGAGCTTGTTGCGGGAAAGAATACACATGTCCGTCCGCAAGAGAGAGAGTTTCCGCTAGAGAAGAAGGTTCAACGATGCGGAATAAGGGATCAACGGCCTCACCCTGATCTTTCAACCACGCATCTCTAACTGCTTCATATGGAGCAGCCTCCATGGATTTAAGCAACCGAGAGACCGAAGAACTATCCGACTTCACCGGAATAGAATTAAAAGGAATAGACATAAGGTTCTTTGACATGAACCATCGAAAAGCTTCCTCTTCTTTATCCAGGAGGTTGGTGGTCTTGCAAATTTCCCTTTCTCTGCTCGGATGCGGGAACTTCCAATTTGGATGAACTGGATCAGCAGCAACCATGCCCGACGCATTAACACTGGCAGGGCCACTCCAGCCATAGTATCTGAAGGCACATTACTTGTCGAAGTAGTAATATCCGTCTCATCTACTTCCGCAACATGAGTTTGCGGGATCACTTCTTTTGCAGTAATTATAGGATCTTCTTGAAGGTTTCGATCCCCTTCATCAGCCGAGTCATCTTCATCGGAAGCAGCTTCAAGTGGCTCATCACCAGGAAGAGGCGAGAATTAAAGATAAAAAGAAAGGTCGGGAGCGATAACTTGCTGCGAGACATTCTCGGCAACATGAGAAATCCCCTCCGCAACACCAGCTGGATTCACAGATTCTAAGTTCGTTATTGAAGAAGACCATGACGATCATCTTCTTGTCTTTCCATGGCAGAGCTTCCTTCACCCTTCGAGCTTGGAAGATGAACAGTAGAATCATGAATTTCACCCTCTTCTCTATCTGTAGAAGCACGGGGTGCACCCTTTGTTTTTTTCTGACCCTATAGATACACCACAATAATTCTTTAGATGAAATTCTAAAACGATATAAAAAGTCGTCAGATTAAAGTAATACCTTTTTGGCAAGGGGTGCGGCCTTGCGTTTTACCCGAGCGTCATCCTGTGCGCCATCGTCAACCAACGGAACAGTCTCTGACTCAACTTGTGGCTATAAAATGAAGAGAAAAATTAAATTATTCAATGAAAACTCTAATCATTAAGCAATACATAAAGCACAAAAGAAAGAAAGAAAGTCTATGTACCTCAACGACAAGCGAGAACTTGAAATCAACAAAATTTAATCGCCAAGGGCAATAACCATTGAAGAGAGTAAGAAGATTGTAGGCCATATTATTGGGAGCAGACCCGAAAACCCATGGACCCTCAATAACAAGAGGGGTGCGGTACCATTTGTAGTCGTGGTCCTCCCGAATCCTTTCCTTGAGAGGACGCGTCGTTCCCGGAATATACTTTAGCTTTGCGTTGTCAATTTTCGATAACAGACGGAACCCCTCACCACCTTTGCGGTTCGGCCCAACACTCCATCTTTTGAAATTCTCTGAGGCAACATTGTCCGCATAAGTAGCATGGAAATTTTCCACCGTATAATATTTATGTTCTGCAAGGTTCGGAACGTAACAAGTGAAGTTGGTTCTCCTTGACTGCGCATGCTACATTCATCAAGAACTCGCCACCAATTTTCATTGTACTGTGTGATGGACCGAACTAAACTGTAATAGGATTGATTGTGGCTGGCAAGAACTTCGAATTGAAAAGGATTTTCGTTCATACAAAGGAAGCTGAAGACCTGCATCTAAAGCTCCCGAGGGAATTAATAGTCTGTTGTTGGAATAGTCAAAACCTTCCATCATCTCCAGAGTAAATTCATCTTCAACACAGTCATAGAATGAGACTTTGAATCGATGGAGACCATGAACCCTTTTGAATTCCTCGAGATTTATGTGTTTAAAACTGCAGTTGTCATGAGCACGTTTGTCCCGAGGAGCGGGATTGTTGACCGGAACGCGGGCATTTGCAGGCCTTAAAAGTTCCAAAGGATGACTCCTTGATACAGGATAACGGATGGTCTCCTAAGTAACGATTGATCATCCTGATGAGAAGCATCACCAGTAACTTTAGCTTTACCTTTTTCGGCCATGATAGATTTTTATCTACACAGGAAAACAAGAAAAAGTAAGCTTACTAAAGATCAAAAAGTAAGAGCAGAGTAGAAAAATTACATCATCATAATTCTCTAATCAGGAGAAATCAACGATCATATCAAAATAACCAATCATTAAAAGAAAATTCAACGACTTTTCAGTCATTGTTCATAAGCAATAAACAGTCAACAACATCATCATCATCATCACTATTTAACTCAAAAGAATCTACGTACAGGAGATAATAATCAAGCAAATGCAAAAAAGAAAAGGCAAAAGAATTACTTACAGAGGAGTAAAAGAATCTAAGAAGAATACTTTGATAATGGGAAAAACTGGATCCCGATGAAAAAATCTCAGAATTATAAAAGTTCAAAAGGATGAAAAGATGTTGAAGAATCTTAGAAGAGCTTAAAGGAATGAAAAGTGATGCAACTTTAAGAAGGAGAAGTTGGTATTAAATAAGAGAAAACTGAAACCGTCGAACCGTCGAAAACTGAAAAGGAAATAAAGTTCAGAGATTTGATTTCCTCGAAAAACGCCAACTGAAAAAAAAACGTGCAAAAAAAAGTTACTGCTAGTGAAAAACAGAAAAAGGTGTAACATGGGAAAAAGAATTATTGTAGGCGTGGAAAAAGGTGTAACATGGGAAAAAGAGTTATTGCAGGCATGGAAAATGAAAAGGTAATTATTATTTTTTCCTTTTTTAAAATTTTTTTAACAACTGTCAATTCCAAAAAAAGTAAAAAGGGGGCAAATTGTGAGAGAATAAAATCTGAAGTACACGTGGGTTAAAACTATTGGAGAAGTAACGAGCTATGATGAGACGAGAAACACTTGAATAAAGTCTTTTGAAAGCATCGAACTGACAGCTACAAAATCTTTAAAGATTGATCCTGACATCATTAGTGCATGACCAACACGTGGGTTGCGGAAAAGTAAGGCACACTGCACAAAACAGATAGTCTTGCTACCTGACCAACACGTAAGTAGCAGGAAAGTAAAGTGTACTGACCAAGAGAGACCGCTTTAATTGCTTGACTGACAACAGGTTGCGGGAAAGCCTGACACAATAAAGAGTAATAATGAGTATCGATGCATGACTGACACGTATCGACTCTACAAGCATCGGAACGCAAAGAATTAAATCATGAAGAATCACTTTAAATAGCTACGTGTCAAACATGCCAAGATTCAAATAAGATCACAAGTCATTCCAATCCAAAACAAACTATAAGACCGCAGAAGAAGTGTGGGACAGTCCGCAGAGAAACTATGGGAAACAGGCAATACGCAGGCAAGGACTTGCGGAAGGAACGATCAGGCCTTGCGGGAATTGCGAATAGGCCTTGCGGAACTACATATCGCACCAAGAATGGATAAGAATAAATAGGTGGAAAGTAAACTGGTGGGCTCCATCAATTTAGCTATAAATACCAGGTTCATTAGCATGAGAAGGGGTTGGAAAATTGAAGGAGAAATTAGACTGAAGACATTAAAGTAATAGCAAGGGGCTTAGGTATGAAATTTATGTAATTGTTTAGTTCATTTGATCCATGAGGAACTTGATTATGTTTTATATGAAGTCATCTTATAGATATAGATTATCTCTCTACTATTTTATTCTGTATAAATATAAGAATGATCATATGAATGGATCCAATTATTTTACTTTTGAATGTAAATAATTTTATTGATTGAATCACATAGATTCTTGTGTCTTTTCATTTTGATTGTTTATTCATTCTTAAAATATTATGGTGAGACGATTTATGTTAAGATAATGTATTTTATTAAATTTTACTTACATTTGGTTGTGATCCCAAAAATGCCAGATTTTTAGTAACCACAAGTAGGGGGAGAAGAACAAATATTAGAGAATGAGATGTGAGCGAGGAAGAAGGCGGGTCAAGAAACAAACCTCGTGTTTTTAGACCCAAGGTGGTTGAGGATAGCAAGGTTCCAGAGAAGATAAGCATGGATGAAGAAGCACGGGAAGCGCCTCTTAGATCCCTATTGGATGTTGTTTGTTTGAGGACAATAAGTTTAGTTTTTGCTTCTTTCGAGTCTGTTATGAAAAATACAATAATAGGTCATATGGAGGATTTAAAAAGTACAGTTATTGGTCGCATGAAGGATTTGGAAAGTACAGTGAAGGTTCAGATGGAGGATATTAGGGTCCAGGTAGTTGGTATGAATAAAACAATGTTGGATAATGCAGAGCGTTTAACTGCCGAGAACAAAGCAACGGTGGATAAGATCGTCGAAATGCAAACGTTTATTGCATGGTCAAAGAAAAAATTGGTAAGTTAGTTGTAATTTTTTGTTATGTTACAAGTTTTATTGAATTGATATTTATGTTGTTCTAACAGGGGCTCTACCTGAATTTAATAAAAATAAAGGAGACTTCTATGATGAGGGAATGCAGAACCCCGATGTTAGTCCCGAATATGGATCTAATAGTCCTTAATTAAGTCCACTACATCCATACAATGCTTCAAATGACTAGGTTGAAAAGCATCCTACTCCATTAGTTGTTGTTGCGTTGGGTGATGTCAACCGACCTCTTGTAAATATTTGTTGCACCTCTTTTGATCCAACTCACAAAAATGAAATAATTTTGTTGGTACATTAGCATGTACAGTATAACTTCTATAACACTCTAATCCTATTATTCTAGAGATATTATACTATTAATAATATTATAATTTATTATTTTACAATTGAACTAATATATTATCGATTAAATAATAATTTCTAATTTTGAATAACTGTAGTTTGATACAATATACCTAAACTATTTAACCATTGACTAATTTGGTGAAATATAATTACGGGACTCTTCATCTTTTGAGTGCGTTACGAACTAATACAATTTGATTTGAATTTCAAAGAAAAACAAATCAATATTGAATTATATTTTGAGAAATTTTACATGTATGAAGTTTTTTTTAGTAAAATTATTATTTTATATAATATTTGGGACCTATTAATGTTTAAGGTATTTTTTTTTAAAATGTATTATATTATGATACTATCGAATTTATTATTTTAGCACTAAAAACCCGAGTCGGGACCATTTTTTTTTACTATTTTAACAAGATTATTATATTAAAAAAGTTATAATATATATCTTTATTACTAGTTTCATAAAACTAATATGGTGGATGAATAATAGTAAATGTGGTATGACTTGTCTACAAATTGGTATTTGTTGCTCTATTCATAATAAGTGTATGATGGGTATTTTGATATTAAAATTATGTGCATACAGACGTAATAGGAAATATGAAATGATGCAGTCTTTACATTTAATAAAAACCTTATGATGCCTACCAAATTGTTATTATAATTGTTTATCGTTGTATCAGATATGTAGGTAAACTTTTTTTGTAACAACCTGAATGGGAAAAAAGGCAACATCTGGATGATGATGTTATAATAACAGGGTGGAAAGGGTTAGGAGGAAAAAGAAACCTTTGGTATATAAAAGGAGCCATATACTCCTCTTGGAGTCCAGGCGAGGAAGCAAATAAAAAAGGATTGGTTTATGGATGTTGGAGAAATTTCCTGTAACAGTAAGCAAACCAAACAGAAACTTGAAAGAGATTAATCGTTAGAACAAAACAGCACAGTTCAGACAACACACAAGCACAGAGAGGTGGAGTCGCATGTTCAACAGACTGCCCTTAACTCAATATTTGTCAGGTACACCTTTAGAAAGATGTTGCTATACCTTTAGAGATGACAAATTTGAATCCAGGATAAAACCACCTGATACCAACCCAGTTAGCAAGACTCGTTGGCCCGTTGTGAACTTAACAGTAGAAGAAAAAGTATGAAGTAAACTATTGCGCAAATCAAAGCAAGAAGAGGGGAAAAGTCTTCAGGTCAGTGGCTGCGACTGGGGTAAGAAAAAATCTGACTTTGTTTTTTCTTTTAAGGAAGAAGAAGACTCTTGATTATCAAACGGTAAAAAGTCAATTAATTAAACAAATTTAATTTGAGATATTTAATTAAAAGATTTTGTTATTTAAATCTGACTTAAATTTAAAATTCAAAACGGTAAAATACTTAATGTACAAAATTAAAATATGAAACAGTTGGATCTCAGATGGGCACACACAGGCACTCGCACCAACGGTCGCACCAAGGCTCGCTCCAATGCTCGCACCAATGGTCGCACCAAGGCTCGCACCAAGGCTCACACCAAGGCTCACACCAAGGGTCACACCAAGGCTCGCACCAAGGCTCACACCAAGGCTCACGCAAAAGCACACGCAATAGCACACGCAAGCTCCGCAAGCCCGCGGTCCGCGGTGCTTCGGTGCGAAGCACCGCACATGTGTGCATTTGCCCACTAGTTCATTTCCTAAGTCCATATCCAATCCACTAGTTCTTTTTCCTTATATAGAACGTTTGTGGTAAAGAGGATAAACTTCCTCCTTGGTTTGCCCAATATGGGACAAACCAAAGGTTTCTCATTCACTAAGACACTAATCCACAGCCTAGAGTGAATACGTATCCACTCGTAGACTTAGACTCCTCTGAGTCTGCTATCCAGTTTGCATCACAGTATCCTTCAAGAACAGCAGGGTGTCTTTCATAACTTAAATGGTAGTTTAAAGTGTATTTAAGATACCTCAACACTCTGAAAAGTGCATCCCAATGTTCATGTCCTGGATTACAGGTATACCTACTAAGTCTACTCACAGCATAGGCAATGTCTGGTCTTGTGCAGTTCATTAAATACATCAGACTTCCTATGACTCGTGAATATTCAAGTTGCGAGACTCCATTGCCTTTGTTTTTCTTGAGTTTGCAAGAAGGGTCAAATGGAGTACTTGCAGGTTTACTATCAAACTGGTTCAATTTCTTAAGAACTGATTCAACATAATGAGAGTGACTAAGACTGAATCCATTAGACTCCTTTCTAATTTTCATCCCTAGGATTACATCAGCAGGACCTAAGTCTTTCATGTCAAAGTTCTCACTCAACATGTTCTTAGTGGAATTAATGATTTCTAAGGTTGTGCCTAGTATAATCATATCATCAACATACAAGCATACAATCACACAGGCATCATTTATAGATTTAGTGTACACACATTTGTCAGCTTCATTTATTTTAAATCCACTAGAGAACATTACATGATCAAATTTTTCATGCCATTGTTTCGGTGCTTGTTTCAAGCCATATAAAGACTTTTTAAGTCTGCACACTTTGGTTTCATAACCCTTCACTACAAAGCCTTCGGGTTGGTCCATATAAATTTCTTCATCTAATTCACCATTTAGGAACGCAGTTTTTACATCCATTTGATGTAATTCTAGATTATGAATTGCAGCGATTACAATTAGCATCCTAATGGAAGTAATTCTAGTGACAGGTGAAAAAGTGTCAAAGAAATCTACACCTTCTATTTGTTTATATCCCTTATCTACTAGTCTAGCTTTATACTTTTCCACAGTTCCATCTACCTTACGTTTTCTCTTGAAGATCCATTTACAGCCTATGGGTTTGTACCCTGGAGGTAAATCTACTATCTCCCAGGTTACATTCTGAACAATAGAATCCATCTCACTAATAGTGGATTCTTTCCACCATGGAGCTTCAGAAGAAGTCATGGCCTCTTTATAGGTTTGTGGATCAGTTTCAACTAAACAAGTTATGAAGTCTGGCCCAAAAGATTTTTCTATTCTAAGTCTTTTGCCTCTTCTAGGTTCATAAACAGATTCATCTTCTTCTATCGGTAAAATATGGCTAGAAGAAGGGACATCTAGGGGATCATCACATATCATGCGAGATTCAGATTTCAATGGAAACACATTTTCAAAAAATGTAGCATCCCTAGATTCCATAATGGTGTTCACACCAATTTCTGAGTTTTCAGAACTCACAACCATAAACCTATAAGCAGTGGTGTGTTCGTGATATCCTATGAAGACACAATCAACCGTTTTAGGTCCTATTTTAGTCCTCTTAGGTGGAGGAATAGAGACCTTGGCTAAACACCCCCTCACTTTGAGGTATCCATAGGAGGGTTGTTTGCCTTTCCATAATTCATACGGTGATTTGACTGATCCTTTAAGGGGCACTCTGTTCAGGATATAGCAAGCTGAGAGAACGGCCTCCCCCCACAAGTTCGCCGGTAGTCCTGAACTGATTAACATGGCATTCATCATCTCCTTAAGGGTTCGATTTTTCCGTTCAGCCACTCCATTTGATTGTGGTGAATAAGGAGGAGTTACCTCATGAATAATGACATGTTGTGCACAAAAGTCTCCTATAGGGATTACATATTCACCCCCACGGTCAGACCTAATGGTTTTAATAGTGGTGTTCAATTGGTTTTCTACTTCTAGTTTATATAATTTAAAAGCTTCTAAAGCATCATCTTTCTCTTTAAGCAAGTAAATATGAAAGTACCTAGTACAGTCATCTATGAAAGTGACAAACCATTTTTTACCACCTCTAGTTTGGATTAATTTCATATCAACTAAGTCTGAGTGAATTAACTCTAAGGGATTAGAATTTCTGTGGACATTTTTCTTAAAAGGCTTCTTTGCATATTTTGATTCTACACAAACTTCACATTTATGTTCATATTCCAAATTTAATTTTTTGGAATGCAGCCAGAGTTTGCCAATTTGTTCATTGATTTATAATTTACATGACCAAGTCTACCATGCCAGATATTCAATGAGACAACAACATAAGAAGAATCAATTTTATTAACTTCAACAGAGGTTACAGATAATTTGTATAGGCCTTCAGCCTTATAGCCCTTTCCCACAAAGTCCTTTCCCTTAGTGATAATCACTTTCCCAGACTCAAATACAATCTTAAATCCCTTATCATCTAGCACACCACTTGAAACGAGATTATTGCAGATGTCTGGTACATGTAAAACTTAATTCAATGTGAGAATTTTCCCAGAAGAGAGCTTCAGCGAAACTTTTCCTTTTCCTGCAACCTGTGCTGCAGATGAATTACCCATACAAAGTTTTTCTCCTTCTCCTACTGTCTGATAGGAGGTGAACATGTCTTTACTGCCGTAGACATGTTTGGTATCTCCAGAGTCTACCCACCAGTCTCTCACATTGGTAACTAAGTTAACCTCAGACACCGTTTCAAAAAACTCATTTTTACTACTTTCAACTAAGTTTACATTTGATTTCTTAAAATTTGCATCTTTGCGTTTTCTACAATGAATTGCCATATGGCCAGACACACCACAAACATAACATGCTCCCTTAATTTTACCAATAGCATATTTTGGTTTTTGAAATGTACCTTTTCTTTGCGGACCAGGCTTGCGCTTGTTGTGGTCCAGACTTAGATTAGCAAATTTGTGTTCAATGACGTGAGCTTTGTTTGACATGTCTCTTGCAGAAGAAACATTCTTCTCCTTTGAACACAACAATTCTTCAACTTGGATTTTCTAGGCCAATTCTACCATGGAAATTTCACCAGTTTCATGCCTTAGTCTTCTCTTGTATTCAGCCCAGGAATTTGGCAATTTTTCAATAACAGCAGAAACTTGAAATGTTTCATCAATAACCATTCCTTCAGCAATTATTTCATTAATAATTTTTTGCAACTCCAGAAACTGATCAACCACTGATTTATCATTCATCATTTTATATTCCAGAAAACGTGCAACCAGGAATTTTTTACTTCCTGTTGTTTCTGCTTCATATTTGTCTTGTAGTGCAGTCCATAGATTATAAGCATTGAAATTATCCTTAGCATTGTAAAAATCATATAGAGCATCTTCTAGGCAGTTTAAGATATGATTTTTCGCCATATAATTACTTCTCTTCCAACTTTCTAAGTCCTGTAATTTTTCAGGTTCATTCAGAGACTCATCAAAAGGCTTCAGAACCATCTCATCTAGCATGTGGAAACTCAGGAAAAATAACATTTTTGACTGCCATCTCTTGAAGTCCTTTCCAGAATATTTTTGAGGTCTGTCAACATCAGTCTTCACCATTGTTCCAAAAGAAAATTTTTTCAAATAATACAGATATTGAGTTAAGAATGTTGGAGAAATTTCATGTAACAGTAAGCAAACCAAACAGAAACTTGAAAGAGATTAATCGTTAGAACAAAACAGCACAGTTCAGACAACATACAAGCACAGAGAGGTGGAGTTGCATGTTCAACAGACTGCCCTTAACTCAATATTTGTCACGTACACCTTTAGAAAGATGTTGCTATACCTTTAGAGATGACAAATTTGAATCCAAGATAAAACCACCTGATACCAACCCAGTTAGCAAGACTCGTTGGCCCGTTGTGAACTTAACAGTAGAAGAAAAAGTATGAAGTAAACTATTGCGCAAATCAAAGCAAGAAGAGGGGAAAAGTCGTCAGGTTAGTGGCTGCGACTGGGGTAAGAAAAAATCTGACTTTGTTTTTTCTTTTAAGGAAGAAGAAGACTCTTGATTATCAAACGGTAAAAAGTCAATTAATTAAACAAATTTAAATCTGATTTAAATTTAAAATTCAAAACGGTTAAATACTTAATGTACAAAATTAAAATATGAAACCGTTGGATCTCAGATGGGCACACGCAAGGCTCACGCCAATGGTCGCGCCAAGGGTCACGCCAAGGCTAACGCAAAAGCACACGCAAGCTCCGCAAGCCCGCGGTCCGCGGTGCTTCGGTGCGAAGCACCGCACATGTGTGCATTTGCCCACTAGTCCATTTCCTAAGTCCATATCCAATCCACTAGTTCTTTTTCCTTACGTTTGTGGTAAAGAGGATAAACTTCCTCCCTGGCAAAGGTTTCTCATTCACTAAGAAGTGAAAATGGATGGCTCTATTTTTCCACCCCAAGTTTGGACTAGTGACCCTTAATCCCACTAAAATATATTAAGTAATAAAAATTACTTTTAAGTAAGAATCCATTTTTAATTCTAACAATGGATGAGTTGGAAAATAAGGAGACTGTTGTGAAACATTATTTTGATGCTAAGATAAATGACCGACGGAATACAAAGGATGATATCAACGATTTAAACAGATTCATACACCTCGGGTTAGTCTCCCTAGTATCCCCTTTTGTTTATATGTCTTGTTGTATATGTGAAAACTAATATTCATTTTTTTTGAACCGACCGTAGCGATGTTGAGATATCATCTGATTTATTTTATAATTCTTGATTACGGTAACATCACACACACAGATAGGAATTTAGTAAATAAGAATCACATAACAGCCCAACTACTTAGTAAGAACAAGAACCTCTTTCACTGACATAATACGCATATCACATTACAAACAATGTAAGATTAACTAAACCGACTGTGGAGGCGACCATTTCAGAACAAAAAATATGACGAACCAAGACAGGATTTGTGATTTTTACCCAGGCTGTTACCACGAAGGCATTCAAGATCTGTTACCTGAGAATGGTCCACGAAGATCTGAACCAAGACGGGATTTGTGATTATTTATTTTTTTGGTGTTGCCTTGTTATGGATGTGCTTATACCACATGTAGAATAAAATATTATGAATCATATAATGCCGAGGGTACATCAATATTGTCTTGCGGTGAGTGTGAACTACAACTTTGTAGGTTAAGCCGTAAGGTGACTAACATTCAATGCATTTGATATTGGCGATGAATTTGAATAATGAGAACATTATTTGGGTTGGGTGAAGTTATATGTTTATGGTCCTCTTGCAGGTTATTGACAATGCATTGGAGATTTTGCAAGGGCATTCTCCCTCTACCAAACAGGCTCATACCTAGACATGTTTTGAAACTCACTTTATGGCATGTTTTCGGACTACAAACTAGT
Source organism: Papaver californicum (assembly GCA_023531435.1). Classification (NCBI taxonomy): domain Eukaryota; kingdom Viridiplantae; phylum Streptophyta; class Magnoliopsida; order Ranunculales; family Papaveraceae; genus Papaver; species Papaver californicum. Next base: position 36,701 of record JAJJMC010029311.1, read on the forward strand.
GATTGCATTAGATATTTTATACTTTTTATATTATTGCATAAATATATTGTAACTGAGCTGCCTTATTGTTCCACAACAATTAAAGTTACGTGACTTTGTTAAAGTGAATAGAAACAGACAAGGGATAAATTCAAAAGATATTCTCCCTTACCAGTGTTTTTTCCTCTTGGGAAAAAGTTAACATTGTATATGGTGTAGATAATATTGGAGGGAAACACTGGGTAGCAGTCACCGTTGAAGTTAAGGAAAAGAGAATTAAAACTTACGATTATCTGCATCGAGTCGTAATGTTAACAGTGCCAAAGTTCATCTGGAAGACGATGATCTTTGTGCATATTTGCATGATGCATACAATCGCGGTGAACAGGATTGTAGTTATGCCGATAAAGTCCCGGTGCAACCATATTAGTGAGTCTTTACTTAAACGTTATTCTTTAACCTTATATTTGTAGACCTGCATATTTATAATAGTAGTAGAAATAATCCATATACATTTTATGATGTTACTCTTGTGGGGGTGCTTTCCTACAAGTTTATCGAGCATATGGTTAGGAACATTCATGTCCAACAAGTCAAACCTGCTCATGTTTCTCGTTATCGAAGTGACCTTGCGGTGCAGCTATTCAAGAAACAATGCATAGAGGTGAATGACACAAGTGGTTGATAATAACCTATATTCATATGAGCTTGTAGTATCACATCTAAAATAATACATCATTTTTTGTGCAAGTTTCAGCTGACTAGCCCTCCCAAGAATGATGAATTCCTAGACATAAAATGTTGCTCCCTATTTTTTGGACGTGTTTATTTGGAGATAAAAAATAAGAATGGTGAATTTCTGGACATAAAATGTTGCTCCCTATTTTTTGGACGTATTTATTTGAAGCCTGATATAGGGGTTTCAATATTGATTGAGGGGCTCCTCTAATAAGACGAAATAGGGACATTATGAAATAAAACACAAAAACCCCTTATCAATAATATTTTCACAATATCCAAACCACCCCTCATTAGTAATCTTAATTATATTAATTAGTTAAGATTAATTTAAACGAATCATGATTAATTAAACATAATCTTTTACCTAATCAAATGATTTGAATTTTTTTTTTTTTTTTGAATTTTTGTTTGGTGGGAAGAAAAACTTGATGAAATTTAAGAAAATTTTGTCGTTTTTTTTTTTTAACCCTAGATTTTGATTCAATCAACCATAATAGCATTTACATACCTCTAGATTAAACTCTTGATCTTTTTATGGCTCAAATTAGATGAAATCACGATTTGAAAGTTTGATTTTTTGTGATTCAGAGAAAGTTACGGTTGGGTTTCATGTCGAACCCAACCGTAACACCAAGAACATCCAGACTTACGGTTGGGTCTTGTTGAAAACCCAACCGTAACTGGAAGAAAATGAAGAACACCATTTCAACACAAAGTTACAGTTGGGTTTTGCCTTAAAACCCAACCGTAACTCATCCTTTTGAGCATTGGTTTTTAAGGTCAAATTTGAGTGTTAAAATCAAAATTTTGAAATTATTCAATCATTTTAACTAGATTAAAGGTAAATTGGGTCATTCAAACAAAGAAAAACCGAAAAACACAAAAATTAGACAATCCAATTTTGAGTTCACAGTAGAATTTACCGTTGGGTTTTGGCTTATAACCCAACCGTAACTAATTCTGTTAGCTTTAGTGCATGTTTCATCATATAGTTAAGGGTGGGTTTTGCCTTGAAACCCAACCGTAACTAATCTTTAAACCCCAATTGTAGAATTAGATAAATATATTTTGAGTTTTTTTCATTTCTATATTGTAGAGAATTGAAAGACGGAGCTAACCC
>JAJJMC010029312.1:5898-16352 GCA_023531435.1 Papaver californicum
AGGAAAAAGAGAGAGAAAGGGAAAATGGGAAAGTGAAGTGAAAAAATGATGATAAGCTTTTTGTGCACAGATTTTGAACGGTGGATTAGATTGTTCATACGGATCATAGAAAAATTTTGATGGCCCAGATTTGATGTTGGATGCTCATACGGATTGTGTAGTTACCATGGTGTATTAGTTACCAAAGTATGTTAGTTACCATTGTTTGTTAGTTACAAGGTGGATAACGGATTTCGGATGTCGGAAGCAAAACGTAACGAATTTTGGAAATTAGGATTCATCAAAAATATTTTGGTTTTTTTATAATTAGGGTTCTTAATTTGTCATTTGTTTTAGTGTTATGATTTAATGAATTGGGAAAGGAATTTGGATGTTGCTTAATTTCTTGAATAAATTAAGTTAAGCTTTACCTAATAACAAAAAATATTGTTTTCTTATTTGATATTAAATATATGATCATCGTGTGTTACATAGGGGAAGAGGTTATTAAGGATAATAAGCCGAACATCGATGGGTTTAGGGCACCGATGATGATTCCGACTTAGGGGAATAGGTTATTAAGGATAATAAGCCGAACATCGATGGGTTTAGGGCACCGACGATGATTCCGACTTAGAGAAAGAGGTTATTAAGGATAATATGCCGAACATCGATGGGTTTAGGGCACCGATGATGATTCCGACTTAGGGGAATAGGTTATTAAGGATAATAAGCCGAACATCGATGGGTTTAGGGCACGGATGATGATTCCGACTTAGGGAAAGAGGTTATTAAGGATAATATGCCGAACATCGATGGGTTTAGGGAACCGATGATGATTCCGACTTAGGGAAAGAGGTTATTAAGAATAATATGCCAGACATCGATGGGTTTAGGGCACCGATGAAGATTCTGACATAGGGAAAAAGGTTATTGGCTGAAATCAAAAGGAATTGATGGTTAATGAGTGAATTTGAGTAAGAATGATAAGTAATGGGTGGTTGATTAATGATGGTTCATATGGGTGAGATCGAAAATCAGGTGAAATCGATTAATAACGGGATCAATCGTGTAGGATTGAGGGTTATTGGGTGAAATCGAGTAGGATTAAGGGTTATTGGGTTAAATCGAGTGGAATCATACAATGATTGAGCATTGTACAAAATTGTATAATTGATGACTATAGAATGAAATTTAGTGAGGTAAATGGATGAAAACTTGAGAACTTAGTATTAATCCAACAATCTTATTCGGATTTGTTTAATGGAAACATGAAAACTTGTTCAAATCATTGTTTTAATTCACCATGAGTAAATATTTGGATGCACAAATTGTTTTTTCTTTAACATGAGTTGACCAAATTGACTATAATTAAACAAACAACTCATATGATTCCAGTCAACTAAATTGAGTATAATGAAGCAAATTGTGTTTTCAGGATGATATTAAAGACATCAAAGAATATTATGGTTAATCATTTTTATCACAATAGAGTTCGCAATAGTCATTAATATTAGTTTCCCAAATTAAAGCATGCTATGCTAATTGAATAAATGATCAGAATGTTTTCAATAAAAAAAGATTAGATGTTTCCAACTTAAGTTTCCAAGAAATGAAGTGATCCTGAAGATTCAAAATCCATATCGAAATCAAAAAAGCCCTAATTGAAACATACTGGAAACCCACTTTACAAACCACAAAGAAATTGAAAATCCCTAATTGAAACATACTGCAGCTACGATTCACTCATAATTAAAATTCAAAGTAAAAAACTATGAAGAAAGGGGTACTCATATCTTATTTTTATGAGAAATATAAGAAACTTACTTTATTAAACACCCAGAAGATAGTTTTTTCACGCGAATCAAAACTGAGAGAAGATAGAAGCTGTGAGATTTAATATATGGGATCTAGGTTTATAGAGAGTTGATTTCGAGTGAATCCTGGACAAAGAGATTAGGTTTATTGATTTTCTTTAGGAATTAGTAGCGGCGCAGAGGAGAGCACAACCCGGGACAGAGAGAGAAAGAGGGAAAGGAACATGTGCGTCAGATTAGGTTTAGTGATTTAATATAATTAATGTAAATTAATGTAAATTAATATAATTTGAGTAAGATCGATCAAAATTGACTGTATTCAAGTGAGATTGATGAAACATTGAGTGATTTCTAGTGAAATATAACAAATTGATTGAATTAAAAATATATCAAACTCGTAAACATCATCGAACAAGGGGTTCATTGCCTTTTCACGTGATCCTATTATTTATCAATCTTATTCAATACCGCTCGATCTCACTTAATTTCTCAAGGATTTTATGGGTTTATGGTTCAGGGTATCGACGAAGATTCCGACTTAGGGGAAGAGGTTTTCATCAATTTAACTCGATTTCACTTATATTTATTGAATTTTATTCAATCTCAATCAAACTTATTCATTTTTTTTATCGATCTAACAAATCTAATGATATCAAACTATGATTTCATCAGTCTCACTAAAATTCACTCATTTTTTTTTATCGAACCGACTTGAATACACTCAATTTTGATCGACTTGAATACATATCCGTTCAAAATTGAGTGTATTCAATTCGATTCGATAAACAATTGAGTGAATTTTAGTGAGATTGAAGAAATCATAGTTAATTTTGATTGATCGGAATAGTCGAGTAATATGCATATTACTATCGTAACGTCGGAAATGGATATTTCTATCGTAACGTAACAAATTTTGGAAATTAGGATTCATCAATTTTTTATTTTTTTTTGTAATTAGGGTTATTAGTTTGTCATTTGTTTATAAGTTATGATTTGATGAATTGGGTTGAACCCCAACAAATGTTCAATTAAAAGGAATTGAGATGTAGCTTAATTTCTTGTATAAAGTTAAGCTTTACCTAATAACAAAAAATATATGATCATCCCAATTGAAAGGAATTGGGACGCAAAGCTTGATGTCTCGTAGTTTATAGTTAATGTTGCGAACATGACGGGTTGAGGGTTCGGGGTTCGGGTTCAGGGTTCATATACACCTTATTATCCTAAGTAACCTTTTCCCCTAACTCGTTAAACTTATCGGACACGCAAAATGGCATATCTCATGTGTGCAAAAACTTAATAGTCGCAATGGTAACTAGCACACACAATGGTAACTAGCACACAAAATGGTAACTAACACAAAATGGTAACTAACACACAATCCGTATGAGCATCCAACAACTAATCTGGACCATTAAAATCTTTCCATGATCTGTATTAGGTGGCTTATCCACCGTTAATCGTTTTTTTTCAAAACCCTATACAAAAGTTTGTCTTTCATTTTCGCCCTTTGCTTTTCTCTCTCTCTTTCTGTCTCTCTTCCAATTTGAGCCGCCGGTGGAGAAACTAGGGTTCCATATTCGACTGCACCATCACCACCATCACCACCATCACTGCCGAATCAGGATCATTCAACACCATCACGATGAAACTCTATTATCACTTCTCTATCAGATCTCTCACGACATCTCAGTTTCTATTCCTAAATGAATGAAAACCCAAATGAAAACTTAATTGTTATTCTCCGCCTCAATCTCAGTCTCTCATCGTCTTCCTTATACTCAGATTCATCATTGAAATCCTAAGTTTATACATCATAAATAACTCAAAATCAATCATTTCTCCATGAAAACTCTGCACCTGTTTTACATCGATGAAGATTTGAACCCACCAACTCTAGTTGCAATCTCAAAATTCTGCTGGTAATGAAAGAGAAGGATCAAATGATTTTGCATCAGATGATTTTACATCAGATGTTTTATGACCTTGTAGATCAAATGAGTTGTTCCGTCTTTTGGATCCAAGGATTAAGTTACTAAACAAGACAATGAAGAGGGAGACATTAGTAGTCTTAGAGATCAAAATCTAAGAAGTAGTTTTTTTTCCTCGTTAATTTTGTTATGGAAATCCTAATTTTTCCGTTTAAATTTTGTGTGGATTGTAACTGAAGCATTGTTCTTTGTTATATCATTCGCAGGTTAAAGGATATCTAACTGGAAAGAGAATCAAGTCCAGTTTGGCTGGTGGTGAAAAGGATTTTGGATGAACAGCTCCAACCACTTCGTGAGAAACAAATTTTAAGGTATACAAACATTATTACTTCCTCTGATTTCAATTTCTCAAATTTGGGTTTTTTTATTTTTCACTGTTTTTGCTTATTTTCTGGTTTAAATATGTGGATTTGGGTATTTTTGATTGATTTTAATTGTTTGTACAGTTAATAGTCATATGGGTTTTCTGTTTTTCTCATCTTTTTACTTATGGGTTTCCTTGAATGGATGAAAGTTGTGCTTGTATGGGGTTTTCCTGCTATTTTATTTGAACCTTAACCTCTAGATTCTAGTTTATTTTCAGACATGTTAGCTTAACATAGGACATGGCTTACTTATGCTGAATTGCTAATGCTCGCAAGTCTGGAATGAATGTTACATACCATCGTGATTACCTTGACAAAGACATATTTAGTTACTGTAGCTTGGTATGTCCTCATTGATATGTTACTAATTGTTATACAGACATATTTAGTTACTATAGCTTGGTATGTCCTCATTAATGTTACTAATTGTTATACAGCCCGACAAGTCGACAGTGACAATCAAGGAACATTTAGCAGCTATAGCTCCAACACTAGAACAGCTATGGGAGCTGAAAGATAAAAGGAAGAAGGAGTTTGCTGATGTACAATCACAGATTCAAAAGATATGTGGCGAAATTGCTGGGAATTCGAAACTTACCAAACAGGCAGAGGCTCCCACAGTTAATTAGGATGACTTATCTTTGAAGAAGTTGGATGAATTTCATTCTCAACTCCAGGAGCTTCAAAAAGAAAAGGTATTATGCTTGTTTTGACCTGAGTTGAGATTGTAATGTCTCTATTTATTTCATTTGATTTTTTACTTTAGATTTTTGGAGATTATGATTTTGATTTTTTTATGACAGGAAAATCTTCTGTCCTAATCGGGGACTTTCTGGTGCAATTGTGACAAATGGACGTGTGGGAGCTGGAATTTCTGATCCATATATTGAGCGGAAGGTGATGACAAGGTGGCCTGAGGATAACGACTTCTTTGAAGCTGTTATAACTGAGTACAATCCTATATATACATGTGTGTTTGACTTTGAAGTGCTTATGATATTGGTCTTAAGCAGATTTTTAACCTGCCTTCTATGAAGCTGTTATAACTGATTACGATCCTATACATGTGTGTTTGACTTTGAACTGCTTTTGATATTGGTCTTAAGCAGATCTTTTTTGCCGTTTAGGTAATGGTTGCAACTGTCCGAAGTGAAGAGATTGCCAATGAAAAGCTCAGTCACTTGACCTCAGATGAGGTACCTATGCAGCTACACTTACAAATCCTTGGATTCTTATAAGTTTACTTTCAAATGATTGCCTTGTATGTGATGCAATGTTATTGATGTGACCAGAATTGGTTGGTACTGGATGAAGCTGTTCAAGCTGGCTTTGTATCAGGCTTAGGAAAAAAACTCAGCTCTATCTTAGATACATATCTTTATGAGTAAGGCCATATCTGTTTTTGAAGTAGTGTTCTTCGTCTTTTGCTTTAAGATTGTGGAGATTGTAAATATTTTTTAAAGAAATGATTAGATTGTATTTTTTTTTCCTTTTATGTAGAGAGTGTAACTTTTTTAAGAAATGACATAAATTGAATTATGTGATATAATAAAATTTAACTTTGTTTTTAGTTTGGTTTATAATTTATTTGCTGTTAATTTTAATTTAAATTATGATTTGGGGTTATGTAAATCAGAATAGTGAAGTAATTTTTTTGCGAGCAAAAAAATTGAGTAGCTTAAATACTCCAGCAACCAACTTTAAGCCAATTAAAATCTGAATTCTAAAATAATTTGGAAGCTTAAAAATTTAAACGATCAACTTTAGTAAAAACTTTGATACCTTCAAAGTTTAAGCAACCAACTTCAGGACAACCAAAAGTAAAAATCGCTTGTAGCAAGCAAAATCATTTGATCGCTTAAAATTTTTAACCAAGTAAAATCAGGTTTAGTTGTTCCATTTATCTTCCAACTAGGTAGTTTAGTAGCTCCTAGTCACAAGTTGCTTCTAGAGAGTAAAAAATTTTGTACCTCAAAAGCTTGAGCAACCAACTTCAGGCCAATCAAAATCATAAATCACTTTTACCGAGCAAAATTAGTTGATCGCTTAAAACTTTAACCAAGCAATTTCAGAAATAGTTGCTCCACGTATCTATCAACTAAGTAGTTTAATTTCTTTAGAATGATTGGTATATCTTAAGCGATTGATATTTTACTTGTTATATAGGTTGGTCTAGATGTTAAGCGATCACAATTTTACTTTCTCCATGTTAGTTGGTCTAATGTTAAGCAATGAGAAAAGCACTCGCTTTAGGTAAGTTGGTTTATTACTAGAGCGATTGCATGGTCGCTCAAGGCTTTGAGATACATGGCTTTGGGCAACCAACGGAGCGAGTGCCACTTTTAGTCGCTATAACGGTTATAGCGACTTAAAAGAGGCTTTAAGCGACTTAAAACGACATGTCGCTTAAACCCGTTTTTCTTGTAGTGTTTCTCTTTGAATTGTCGCTTGCACCTTGACGGTCTTCAACTTTCCTTCAAATTTTTCATGTTTCGCTTGTTGATGATGCTATGTTTCTATGGACGTTGCCGAGAGAACGATGCCAACTGCAAACCAAACTACAAGAATAAGTTAGCAACTCTGATGACACCCTCATGGTTGATAAAAAATAGCACTCAAGAGATCAAAAATAGTGCTGAAAATTGGTGCGAGGTTAGGTAGATCATCATTCTACCCGGAATTAGCGCAGATGAAACATTCTAAACGTATAATTGAAGGTCTGGTGCCTCACTCATGGGTATTGAATGATCACAAGTCTAACCTGTACTCTCCTACCGGCAATTTAGGTCCATTTTGGTCGGCTCTAGCCTCTTAAAAACTAAGCACTCCGAATATAGTTCTCTAATATTTCTAATTTCAGTTGTTTCGAGTCGAAATCCGTATGTAAGCGTAGCTAGCTGTATGCTAAGTGACTCTAAAATCTCTAAAAGTTGAAGGTTTTCATGCAAATGTGTGTATGCCTAACAATGCTACATAAAAATCTATATGCCTAAATACTCCCCCACACTTAAACATTATATTGTCCTCAATGTGAATTGAATCATCCAATGTACCGTAAAGATGGGAAACTCTACATGCTCAAAAATAAATAAAAATTCAGCAACAAAAGATAGTATACAAAACCAATGGGTTGCCTCCCATTTAGCGCTTAGTTTAACGTCTATAGCCCGACTAGCCATTCTGTGCTACTCCTCCAGAGGGAGCGCCTCTTCTAACTGTATGGTAGCCTTTTCAGGCTCAAATGATTCGTAGTATGGCTTTAAGCGATGCCCGTTCACTTTAAGCTCCTTCCCTGTTAATAAGCTACGAATCTCCACTGCACCATGAGAAAAACCGTTAGTCACAACAAAAGGTCCTTTCCAACGAGACTTCTTAAAATAGAGGTGAGATTTACTCAATAGAACTTTCTGTCCAACAGTAAACTGTTTTTTAGAAATTCTATTATCATGCGAAGCGTTTATTCTCTCATTTCTTTCCAACGCAAACACCTGTTAGGCCAAAGAATTCTTAACATTAATAGAAAAACAAGAGTGTACGTCACTAGGATATCGCATCGTCTCATTAATGTTGAAACGTATTATTTCTCCTTCGAATTCCAGTATCAACGTCCCATTATAGACATCAATTTTTGTTCTCGTTGTGCGCATGAATGGACGTCCCAGTAACAATGGTATAGCCGAGTCCGTGGATCCCTCTGCCATCTCTAGTACACAGAAATCTGCTGGAAAAACTAACTGATTAACTCGTACAAGAACATTTTCAACAATACCTTGAGGGTATACATTAGAACGGTCAGCTAGTTGTAAAACAATTCCAGTTTCTTTCAAAGGTCCTAATTTGATAGATTCATATATAGATGCCGGCATAACATTCACTGATGCTCCTAAATCTAGCATGGCCTTATTAAACGTTGTGTTACCAATAATTATAGGAATATCAAAACTACCAGGGTCTTTACACTTTAGTGGGAGCTTCTTCTGCAAGATAGCCGAAGCGTTTTCCCCTACTCTCATTACCTCATTGCCGTTTAATTTTTGTTTATTGGTGCACAGGTCCTTCAGAACTCTCGCATACTTGGGGACTTGCTTAATTGCGTCAATCAGTGGGATGTTCACGTGAATTTTCTTGAAAATGTCTAAGATATCCTTATCTTGTTCCGCCTTTTTCGAGTTAGCAAACCTGCAAGGAAAAGGTAGAGGAGGAACGTATGTAGATAAAGGAGTTTTAGAATTTTCGTGACTTACCTCAGCACTTTTAGAGACGTCAACAAAACTTTTAGAGGCGTCAATACCCCAATTTTCAGCACTTTTAGAGGCGTCAATAGCCTCTTTTGCCGCGGCTGGCTCCTTCGGGGCTTTACTTTTCTCGGCTTCTTCTGGCTGTACAGTTCGTGTACCACTTCTCAATGTCACTGCGTTGACATGTTCTCTTGGATTGATGGGTTGAGAAGGGAGTTTCCCACTATTCTATGTCTCCAGAAGATTTAATCTGCCGGCCATAGCGGTCATCTGAGTCTGTAACTCTTTTATCGCGTTTTCTGTGTTCTGCTGATTTTTGATCGTATCCTGCTGATTTTTCTGCATCTGTGCCGTCATATTTTTCATCATGGAAATCATCTCTGACGACTCTGAATTTTGAGCTTGTTGTGGAGGTTGTGCTTGTTGCATCCCATTCTGGTGGTTAAGAGCCGGCCTTGAAGCAGCAGCTTGCTGATTCGCATAGCTGAAATTCGGGTGATCTCTCCAACCTGGATTATATGTATTGGAATAGGGATCATACCTTTGCCTCTACTGGTTCGGAAAAATAGCACTTACTTGTTCGGGTGATCACAGCGGCCATCTGTTGTATCATTTTCTCCATTTGGCTCATTTTCTGCTCCAGATGCGGTGCGGTGCTAATTTCGGCCACCTTCTTGACCGATGAATCACGGCTCAGAAATTGTTGGGAGTTGGCTGCCATGTCCTCAATTAGCTCTCTAGCTTGCGTTACAATTTTGTTCGCCAGTGCACCACCACTTGCGACATCAAGAAGATTTTTGTCGGTTTGTTCGAGCCCGTCGTAGAAGTACTGTACGATCAAAACATCGCTGAATTGATGATGTGGGCAGATGGCAACTAGCCTTTTATATCGTTCCCAGCTTTCATACAGTGTTTCACCTGGCATCTGTTTAATTCCGGAGATTTCTTTACGGATCCGAGAGGCCTTTGATGCAGGAAAATATCTCTCTAGAAAGAGCTTTTTCAAGCTATTCCAAGTTGTAACACTGCCAGGAGGTAAATAGAATAGCCAATCCTTAGCCATGTCCAACAGAGAAAATGGAAAAGCTCGAAGCATGGCTCCGTCAACGTCGGGTTCATCCCCAACCATAGCCATCATGATGTTATTAAATTCCATCAGATGCTTATTCGGGTCCTCATTAGTTATTCCGTGGAACTTAGGAAGCTCACGGATCAGTCCCGGTTTAATCTCAAAAGTGCAAGTCGTCTGTATGCACCATTTTTGCGTGTCTAGCTTATGAGACGCTAGATCCTTCATTGTGCGATTGGCGTCAGCCATTGGTACTGGTTCTGATTCTACGTCCGAATCTGCAAACTCGCTTGCTGTACTCGGAGGAAGTGGCGTGTTGGCTGCCCGGACTAGTTCGCTCAGTGGAGTACCAGCTCGACGTCGTAAACGCATTCAACTACCTGAAAAATTCAGCAAGAAAAAGTAACAAAAAATAAAAATAAAACGAAACTAAAAATAAACAATAATCCGCTATGCCTCCCCGGCAGCGGCGCAAAAATTTGGTCGTGTCGTAATCAACCAAAATATTCCAGTTCTTACTCTCTAAAATAGAATGAAGTATAGGGATAAGAACAAGTTCGTTCCCACAAGGAGGCAGCAATTTATGCTAATTTTCAGTCACGTAAATAGCAACAGGGGGGATTTTCGTAATGATTTAAGCTAAATTAAACTAAGGTAATACGCAAGTAATAGAGATGTGTATCAAGGAGAAAAAGCATTGGTTAGAGATTTCATCGTCCGTTATCCAACATGTTATCAAATCAAAGCATACTCAACATTCATGCATTAGTAATACCAAGAACCCTAAAGTAGCCAGTTATCTCGTCTACTTCGGCAAAACTCCTAATATCATCAAAGAATGAGTACCTACACCCTTTGAATTCTTAGCACCGGATAACCTGAGTGAGTACCTCCACTCGAGTTTAACCCAATGATAGCTATGGTCTTTGTGAGTTGAGGTTAATCTAAATAACCCGGCGCAATTCGCCACTCGGATTTAATTTAGGTCAAGCTTC
>JAJJMC010029316.1:0-18123 GCA_023531435.1 Papaver californicum
TCCCCCTGTCTCCGTCGCCTAAGCAAGCGTGGAACGCAGGATCCATGGGAACACACATATATTAGGAGTCAGGCTGCATACCTAAATTCACTATTGAAAAAGGATCACAAGTGTGAGATTTGCGTAGAATCTAAGTATGCTAAGAAATCATTCAGTAAGAATATCCATATAAATTCTAAACCATTAGAATTAATCCATTCTGACGTAGTCGATATGAAGTGAGTTCAAACTAGAGGTGGTAAGAAGTGGTTTGTCACTTTATAGATGACTGTACAAGGTACTGTCATGTTTTATTTTCTTAAAGGGAAGGACGATGCCTTAGAATCCTTTAAGATATATAAACTCGAAGTTGAAAACCAATTGAATGCTACTATTAAAACTGTTAGGTCTGACTGTGGTGGTGAGTACGAAATTGTTGTAGGAGATTTCTGCGAAAAACATGGCATAATACATGAGCGAACAACCCCCTATTCACCTCAATCCAATGTTGTAGCTGAACGTAAGAACTGTACCCTTAAGGATATGATGAATGCCATGTTGATTAATTAAGGATTACCTGCAAACTTGTGGGGGGTGGGGGTGGGGCATCCTGTCATCTTGTTATATCCTGAATAAAGTACCCTCTAAAGGATCAGATAAAACTCCTTATGAGTTATGGAAAGGTAGACAACCATCTTATGCTTACTTCAACAAGTCATTTATTACCTTTAGGGGTAGATGCACCAGAATTTGAACCTAGAAGAGGTAAAAGGGTTAGAACTGAGAAAACCTATCCTGGTTGCATTACATACCTAGCCGAGTCTGAGCCACAGACTTATAGAGAAGCCATGACTTCTTCTGAAGCTCCATGGTGGAAAGAAGCCTCCATTAGTGAAATGGATTCCATCCAACAAAACGGTACTTGGGATATTGTAGATTTACCTCCAGGGTGTAAGGCCATAGGTTGTAAATGGATCTTCAAGAGAAAACGTAATATAGTTGGAACTGTTGATAAATACAAGGCTAGGTTGGTAGCTAAAGGCTAAAAACAGAAAGAAGGTATAGATTTCTTTGATACGTATTCACCTGTGACTAGAATTACTTCCATTAGGATATTAATTGCTGTATCCTTTGTCCATAACCTAGAGATACATCAAATGGGTGTAAAGACATCGTATTTAAATGGTGAATTAGATGAGGAAATTTACATGGAACAACCCGAGGGTTTTGTAGTGAAAGGTTGTGAAAGGAAAGTGTGTAAACTGATTAAATCTTTGTATGGTTTGAAACAAGCACCTAAACAATGACATGAAATTTTTCATCATGTGATGATTTCTAGTGGTTTTAGGATTAATGAATCTGACAAGTGTGTTTACACTAAACTTGTTAAGGATGCCTGTGTAATTGCATGCTTGTATGTTGATGATATGCTTATACTAGGTACAAACATGGATGTTATTAATTCCACTAAGAAATTGCTGAATGAGAACTTTGACATGAAAGACTTAGGTCCTGCTGATGTAATCTTAGGGATGGAGATTAAAAGGAATTTTAATGGTTATAGTTTGAGTCAATCTCATTATTTTGAAACTATACTTAAGAAATATAATCAGTTTAACTGTAAACCTGCTTGTACTCCGTATGATTCCTCTTGTAATCTCAAAAAGAATAAGGGTGAGGGAGTTAGCTAACTTGAATACTCAAGAGTCATAGGAACTCTGATGTTTTTGATGAACTGTATGAGAAGGTTAAACAGGTATACTTGTAATCCAGGGCAGATGCATTGGGATGCACTTATTAGAGTGCTAAGGTACTTAAAGTACACAATGTCCTTCTGTTTGAGTTACGAAGGATACCCTGCCATCTTTGAAGGATTTTGCGATGCAAACTGGATAACAGACTCATAGGAGTCTAAGTCTACGAGTGGGTATATATTCACTCTAGTAGGAGCGTCTGTTTCTTGGAAATCTTCCAAATGGATAAGATCCTTTTCTGAAGACGTTCCTCTTTGGCATAGGCCTGTGCCAGCTATATCTATAAACTGTGATAATACGTCTGCGATAGCTAGATCTAAGAACAGTGTTTATAACGAAAAGTCTATACATATTCGTAGAAGAAATAATTATTTAAAACAACTTATCTCTACTGGTGTTATTACCGTTGACCATGTGAGGTCTAAGGAGAATATCGCAGATCTTTTGACGAAAGGATTGTCGAAAGAGATAGTTAGTGTTGCATCGAGGGGATGGGACTTAAGATCATAAAATAAAATTACCATGAAAGATACTCAACCTTACTGACCGGAGATCCCTAAAAATTCAAAACCCTAAATTTTTTTTTACAAAAATAGATTGGAGTAGACTAGAAATGAAACTCGTGTTGGAATTTGCAATAAAATTCTTTTATTAAAGATAAAGAATTTATCAAATTAAACTCAAATGTAAAATGGGATTTAATTTAACTAATCGTATAAAATTACAAAAACAATTCTTATTAATTTATCATTCCATTACAAACATTAATTTCTAACCATTTGATAATATTTTTTTCAACAATCAATCACCCCAAAAACTTATGCACAACCCATATCAGGAAGAGTGTTATTCTTCTTATTATTATTATCGGTCTTGATAAAAACCTGTGACCCAAATGCAAAATACCCAAAACCATGTCCAAGAACAGCAGCAATGAAAATACCGCCATTAAAAGACATAACAGCAAGCATAACCAAGTAAGCTAATCCAACCCTAACTGTATGAACTATACTCCTTACAATTCCAGCAGCAACATGAGCAGAATCAGCTCTAACAATTGAACAATTACCAAGCCATTCTACAAACAAAGACAATACAAACACCAAAATCAATGACAAAACGTACATACCGGTACTGTCCCCTGGCCAACCATTGAATCATTTTCTTATTGTTCATACCCATTGTTTCGTTATTCATTTGCATACCCCCATGGTTCATACCATCATGGTCCATTTCTTTCTTTCTTTCTCTCTTTTTCTTGCTGTGTTTTTCTGTGATGCAGAAGAGACAGCACAGAAGATAAGATGAAGTCTATTTATGGGGAGTTAAGTTCGATATATCGGTATATACGATCGGCGCAAGTGTGTACTATCGGTATATATGATGCAAATGCAAGTGTGTACTACAAAAAAAGGTGCAGTACACAATAGTATAAGGGACCTGTTCAACAGTGTCCCTTTCGTAGCATTGTCACTAAACACATTATTTGGTTAATACTGTAACATCGGGGCTTTCTTTGTAAACTCAGTCCCCCCTAACTCACAAACAAAAGATTTTAAGTCTATCAAGATTTTTCAAAAATGGTTCAATCAAAATCTATCGGTGGAATTCATTTGTTTCTCAATAATTCTTCTTTCTTCTTCTTAATTTTTACGTACCTCTTTTGTTTCTTAGTTCGGAGTTGGGTTGTCCTTTTCATGATTTATCACAAGAATGAGTGACACTAAGGTTCCACACAGATAGGATTATCTCTTGTATAGATCAGGCCGATATTCACATAGGTTAGGCCGTATCAGGGCTGGTCCTGGGCTAAAGTGACAAAGTTCAACTTTGGGCAGCAAGGCCAAGGCGAGGACGTCCATTTTTTTCTCCTGTTAACATAGCCTTTAAGTGATGATCCAGTATTAGCTAAGTAAGATGTGTTTGCAACTCTATTTTTAACACGTGTTTTCTTCTCTGTTTAGGTCAGGTTAAAATACATCTTATCCTCCTTATCTAGAGGTGGCCGGTGACTAAGAATATTTCTATCTCCGTTTTAGCAAAAGTTTTATCTTATCCTACATTTTCCAAATTGTATAGTATAACTACACACATGCATGATATACTTTACATATATGAAAATTTGTTATTAAATTTTACTACCACTAATGTTAGTAATATTACATCAATTAATAGGTTTTAAAAAAATTAATTTCATTTGAAGTCAAAGTATGTTGACATGGTCAAATATTTATAGGGGTATATTGTTTTACCTATCGAAAATATCAGTGGAAGTGAAGATCCTGTTATATATGATAGGGATAAAAATATTGAAAGTTGGAACTTTTGATTTGAAGATCTATTTCCTGTTATGATTCTGGTTTGAAGATCCAAATTGGAGCTTTTGGTCAATCAGATCCAAGAGTTGGTGAGACTTACAGGTACCTCTTTCTCTTTGTCTGTCTGTCTCCATATTTTGTTGGAGAAAAAAAGAGTTTTAAATAAATATTTTGTTGGTTTTGGTATGGTTTGATCGTAGGACCTAAGGATTCTACGGATGCTCACTCATTTCCTATAGTGAATGAAACTCTTTATTTTAGTACCATATTAGGTAATCTAGAGAAGAATGTCCACTATATAACTATTCTCTTATGGATAGTATGTAAAACGTGAATGGAATGGGATGGGCAAACAATACATGGCCCAACCCATGCAATATGCACATACACCATGCACTAAACCATATGTCTACACGAAATAATTTTTTGCAATAATTTTCTTTAGGAAATTAATTCCAAAAATATTTTCGTTAAGAGTTTTATTTATGGGAAATTCTTTTGTTTACGGTTTTAATTGTTTTACAAGAAACAAAACCTAGTTTTATAAGAAAACCTAAACCTAACTTGGTTTGCAAGTAACTCTCTCCTATAAATCCAACTCTTAAAAATGTTTTCAAGATATCCCAGAAGCGGCTACTATCCTGTCTTCTTTTCACCATCTTCTCGCTTTGTTTTGCGCTTTTGAGTGTTTATTTTCCTTTCTTCCCTGTTGCTAAGTTCAAGAGTGGGTAGTTTGTATTGTGCTAATACAAGCTATATCGGGCAGTCTTATCCTGGACACATCTTCGCACGTTGGGGGTTTAACATTGCTCTTCTCGAGTATACCCACGAACTAATGTGTTAAGGACAACTTGTTGAATCTGTGATTCTGCCCTCGTAGTTGTCCGTGGTAGAGTTGTTTTTAGTTCAGTTATTTATATATTATTCTAATACATCTAACATTGCTGTTCATTGTTGCAAGATTCCAACAATCTTAACACATTACTTTTTATCTCGTAACAATGGGAAAGAACGATGTTGAAAAACCAAGAAGTTCAACGGAAAGGATTTCAAGAGATGGCAATTCAAAATGCTGTTTTTTCTGATTTTTCATGATTTAGACACATTACTGGTTCGTTTTGATGATTTGATGAATACGGAAGATATTACTGAAGATGATAAAACGTTTTACAAGAGGCAGAATTATCTGGCTAAAAAATCATACTATGAACTGTTTGGAAGATTCGATGTATGATTTTTATAATGCTAAAGAAAATTTCAGTGCTTATGATTTGTGGACTGCGTTAGAAGAAAACTACCAGGAAGAGACTGCTGGTAGCAAGAAATTTCTGGTAGCGAAGTTTATGGATTTCAAGATGACGAATGATAAGCCTGTTGTTGATCAATTCCTTGAACTTTAACAAATCATCAACGAGATTCTTGCTGAAGATATGGTCATTGATGAGACTTTTAAAGTATCTGCGGTAATTGAGAAGTTACAATCTTCTTGGTCAGAGTACAAAAGAAAATTGAGGCATGAAACTGGTGAATCCAACATGGTTGAATTGGGAAAGAAGATTCAAGTTAAAGAAATGTTATGCACTAAAGACAAGAATGTTTCTTCTGCAAGAGATATGAAAAATAAGACTCATATGACTGAACAAAAATCTGGAAAAAAGTGATAACAACAAATGCAACCCTAAACATGGTCCTCACAACAAAGGTACTTTTCGTAAACCTAAATATGGCATTACTAAGATTAAGGGTGCTTGCTATGTCTGTGGAAATCGTGGTCATATGGAAATTCACTGTAGACAACGTAAGGACCTTAATAAGAAGAATAATGCTAACTTTGTTGCTGAGAATAAGAACGAGTTTTCTGTTATGGTGTCTGAAGTTAATCTGGTGACGAATATGAGGGACTGGTGGGTGGACTCTGGAGCTACCAAGCATGTATGTAGAAGCTCAAGACTTTTTCACCTCCTATCATAAAGTAGGGAAGGAGAGAAACTCTGTATGGGTAACTCATCTGCAGCAGAGGTTGCAGGAAAGCGAAAGGTCAATCTTAAACTTAAATCTGGCAACACTCTCACACTGAATGAAGTTCTTTATGTTCCAGACATCTGCAAGAATCTTGTTTTCTATTTTGTTTGAGATGATAAGGGTTTTAAAGTTGTAAATTGAGTCTAGAAAAGTTGTAGTAACTAAGGGCAAAGAGTTTGTGGGTAAGGGTTATAAGACTGAGAGTCTATATAAGCTTAATGTAAAATCTGATGAAATAAATATGAACGATTCTTCTGCTTATATGTATGTGTCATTGAATGTTTGGCATGGTAGACTTGGTCATGTAAACTATAAATGAATGCATAAATTGGCTAGCGTAGGCTCTGATAGACACATTTTAGTGTCTAAATTGCACCTTAATTTCTAGTGAGTTAGTATTCGATTGTGTGTCTATTACGTGTTTTTATGCTGTTGTAGGTACATTAGAAGAATAAAGATTTGTGGAAAAATTGGCTCAAAAAGTGTTCAAAGCACCCGGGAAAATGGATCAAGGCACCCACACTTTGGATTGGGGCACCCTTGGATCGGGCTGAGCTGGATCGGGTCAACCCAGCGAGCCAACGAGTCAACCCAGCGAGCCAGCGAGTTAACCCAGGATCGGCCGATCCAACTCATCGGGAGTTCCTGTTTCAACGGGAAAAGGATTTGTTGCGATTTTTGGGTTGTTTTCGGCAATTGAAGATGACCCATTGCAATTAGAGTTGGAAGAAATCGAAAGACATCAAGAAATCCCAGAAAATCAGCTCGGGAAACCCAATTTTGGCCGGAATCAGGACACGGTTCCTGTTTGGATTGGGATTGAAGAATTGGAGTGATTTGAGAGAGTTCTATTAGGTTTAGAACTCTCTCTAGGGTTTGTGAAGTCTATAAATACGAAGTGAAGCCAAGAAAATCAAAGAGAGAAGCCTAGGGAGCGATTCAGAAGAAATCCGGTGAAGTTCCGGCGCCGCCGGTGACCTGCTGGTGCTCCGGCCGGCGTGTTCTTCATCCACCATCACCGAAGAAGACGACTCAGTAACATTTATAAGTGTTGCTGTTCCACTGTTGCAGCTCTGCTCCTGTTGCGTTAAGTTTTGAACGTTCTGTTGCTTAAAGCTCTTTGTAACAGCTGAACCCTGTTCTGTGACACTTATATACGTATCTGTTCAGCTGTTGCACTATTCTTAAACCTTGTAATCAATATTTTGAGCAATGAAATCAACTTTTGAGCAAGTTTTCTTCACCATGAGCTAAGTCTATTTACTGGGATGATGGATAAGGTATTTTTCTCAATTTTATGTGATTTAATTATTTTCTAATAATTATTTATAATTCTTTTATCATTAAAATTGCATAGTTTCGAATAGTAAAAACGGTTTTCTTTCAACAGTTGTGCTTTTGCTTGATGGATTATGCTTAGTTAATTAATTTTGATAATCCATGCTTGTGATTTACCTCTGTTTGTTAGCATAACAAAACCAATTTTGGCAATTATTTGGGCTTCAATTAAATTAAAAAGAATTATCTGATTAATCACATAGGTTGTTAGAATTACCTGATTCCTGATTCCTGGTATTTTTAAAATTATTCAAAAATCATCTTTAGGTTATTTAGTCTTTTTCTTACTCCTGGAATTTTCTAGAATTAGTTTAAATCATTATTTTCTAAAATCATCACCTTCACAAGTTCGAGAATCGAACCTCTTTTTACCACTATACAAAATCACATCAATTTTTGGCGCCGCCGACGCGGACTTGTTTTTTAGGTTTAGGGTTTTAGATTTATTTTTAGGTTTTTATTTTTTTTTACTTTGTTCTATTTTACGTTTGTTTTGGTATTTTTCCTTTTTACTACAGGTTCGATTTTGGATCGAAAAGAGATTACGCCCAAGTTTTGGAATTAAAGCTAAAGACTTGGAATTAAAAAAGGGAAAAGCTTAAAGAACGAAAAAGAAGATCGAAGAGTTTATTTTTTTTTAATTAGATTTTTAGTTTATTTTAATTAGTTTTAATTAGTTTTAATTAGTTTAGAAAATTGTATTAGGGTTTTTATTAATTCTGTAATTTTTATTTTATTTTTGGACACTTTTGGACATTATTTTTAGGACATTTTGGACATTTTATTTTTAAACCCTACGGAAGGGTAATTTTAAATATCAAACTGTGTGCAGGGACGGACGACAATTACGATATTGTCTCGGCCCCTCGGGTTCGCACACTATTAAAAAGGATATTAGTGGCCCGAGTCGACTTCAACGGTTCGTCGCCCGTCTAGAACGGGAGGTAAATTTCGACCAACCCACGAATCTCCTGTCAGTGGGTTTTCTGGACGCCTTTGTATGCATATATGCTGAGGACTGAATACGGAACTTAATTTCTGCATAGTAAAGGGCAAGGCCTGGCCATACAAGATAAGGTTTCGGATTTCATCACCGTCTCCTTCTTGCCCGCCTTAGGAAAACGAAACCTACACGAACCTAAGCTTAAAATATTGACTAGAAAGAGACCGATAAGGTAACGAGCTTATAGGAAAATCGGTTGGAAGGACTGTATTGGTTTCCTTATTAGCTTAACTCAAAAAGTAGGAAGATTAGATTAAAGTTGATTAGAGCCGCCCTGTAACCCAGGGAAGCGTTGCCAAAGAGAAAGGGGTATCAAAGCTCCATTGAGCTTCTCCTGTTTCTCTTCAACTTGATTTAACTCGGATTGCTCGGAGAGATTCGCTAAAATTGTAACCAGTTGCCTTCTGAAAGAATAGAAGCTGGTCTAGAAACAATCTAAGTGGAACCATCATGCTTGTTGTTTGCTAGATTTAGGTTTGATTTGGTTGAGTCAGGGCACGATTGTGTTTGATAAATTTCTTGTTAGGGTTTTAATTTTTATGCCAAGAACGCCCTTAAGGCGAACTTGGGATAGACCGTGTCAGCAATGACAACTCTGAAGGATTTGTGGAATCCAACCAGGACCTTACGTCCATCTTGCATCAAGTTAGCCGCTACTGAAGCGAGCTACGAACTGAAACCCAAAATCATCCAGATGCTTCCATTATTCTTAGGAAAAGAGAATGAGAATCCCTATTTTCATGTTATGGAGTTCGAGGAAATATGTAGCACAATCAGGATTAGAGACTTGAATGACGAGTCTATTAAACTTAGACTATTTCCCTTTTCACTAAGAGATAGAGCCAAGTCATGGTGGTATAGCTTGGCCCCTCAGTCGATTGAGACCTATGCCCAACTTACTTCATGTTTTATTCAGAAATTCTTCCCTAAGAACAGAGTATCCTCAATTAGGCATAAAATTTTCACGTTTTCTCAGCATGAGGGAGAGTCTCTGTATGTTTATGTAGAAAGGTTCAACGACTTAGTGTCCCAATGCCCAGACCACGGTTTAGATGAGTTAAGTCTAGTTCAGATTCTCTATGAGGGTTTGGATTATGCGACTGTAACCTTGGTTGAGTCCTTGTCAATCGGAGAAGTCGACAGTAAGACTCCTGCTGAGGCGATGCAATTTCTGAGTGACATCGCCGAGAAAACCCATCAGTGGGAGAGCAATAGAAAACCCAACCCATTAGAATCCTTATCTAGAAGACTAGAACTGGTCGAAATGAATCAAGTTAGTAGTTTAGAGCCCAACCCATTCGACGAGCAGGCTTTTGCTCCTTATAATAACACTAGCTTTGATAACCATAGAAAGTTCGACCCATATTCGGAATCTTATAACCTTGGCCTGAGTGACCACCCGAACCTTTCCTGGTCGAAAAGCCAGGCTCAAGGTCAGTTTAGTAATGCTAAAGGTCCTCCAGGTTTCAGTTATACGAATTTGGTCGGTCCAACTCAGCCCAGCAATGATGAAAAGTATGAGCAGAGGTTCCAAAGCCTAGAAAAAGATGTGTCTAGCATCCAGACCTCAATTAGTGACATTGCTGCGGCTTTAAGAGAAAGAGAGCCTGGTAGGTTTCCGACCCAGCCCCAACCCAATCCAAGAGGCATCAATGAAATGGCGACAGGTGAGAAATCATCCAGTCACGTGAATGCAGTCACGACCCTTAGGAATGGTAAATTGGTGGACAACAGGGTAACTGGGCCTGATATTGGACATACTGTAGTTCACCCTGACCCAATAGCCGAAGAGACTGATAAAGTCTCTGATGAGCCTGAGGAAACCCCTCGGGCCACCGATTTTATGCCTAGAGCCCCTTATCCAAGGTTGTTAGCACCTACTAGGAAGGACCCCAACTTAGAAACTGTCAACATGGTAGAGACCCTAGTTCAGAAGACATTACCGAACACTTTGATAGAAGACTCATTAGAGAAATGTCAAGCCCACTTTGGATTAGATTTTCATGAGTTGGACTTTAAGCATGACCCACCAGATACCCTGATAAGTAGTGAGTTAGGCCCATCAGAAGAGGAGTCCAAACCGTCTAGTGAGTTGGAGCTTAGGCCCAACCCATTAGAAGATCCATTAGAAAAATGCCTAACCAACTACAGATTTAATGGCAATAATGATAGGGTTATTGATGAGGTGCGTACTTTGTTAGGCTTTGCACCACCGGATTGTAATTTAGAAGAATCAGTTGACTATTTTCGAGAATCTGACGATCCGGAAATGAGGGAAATTGTTATTGGTCTATCTAGAGACACTGAAAACTCTAAGTTTGGGGGTGACTATCATTCTCCATGTGCTATACCATTAACTCTTAAGAAGGTCCCTAGCTTGGGACCTGACATAGGCACCGCTGTAATTTTACGAGATCATCCTCCAGCTAGATTTACCGATCCTCAGTTGCCAGAAACCCATCCTCTGGTCGATGTGGTTTACCTAGATAGGGATCAAGGTGTACTCAGATCGTTTATCCTCTTAGCTTGCTGCAGTTTACTTCTACCATGGGGCACAATATTTGATTCAGATGACCCACAATTGTTCCGATTATTGCTATATGATTTAAGGGGGTGATTAATTCTTTTCTAGTCTGGCTGAAGACTTTAAACTTAGCACTTCTTGGGAGGTAACCCATGCTCAGGCATTCAGGTACTATCTTTCTGACTCCCTTACTTTTACTCTTTTGGTATTGTTCTATACTTAGAAACATTGAGGACACTGTTTAATTTAAGTTTGTGGGTATTGGGAGACTTTTTAAGATTAATAAGATTTGGAATTTAGAAGCATGTGAACAATTCAGGGTGACACTAACCACTCTAGGTAGATAAAAACTTAGCCATTTTGCTATTAGGATTGGTGTGCCCAGCTAGATGGTCTATTCATAAAGGAGACAGAGTTCAGGTGTTAGAAATAACATGATAGTTATCACCACCATATCACGTTCTGTTTTATTATTTGCAATTTCGTGTTTCTCTGAGAGTATTGGTGGGTCCTAGCATCGACGTGTTAATTATCGCTGGAATGACATTTAGTGTGTTGAGATCATGCCCCAGTAGGAATAATATGTTATTGTCTTAGAGTTATGTGTGTGGTCCCCCTGTCTCCGTCGCCTAAGCAAGCGTGGAACGCAGGATCCATGGGAACACACATATATTAGGAGTCAGGCTGCATACCTAAATTCACTATTGAAAAAGGATCACAAGTGTGAGATTTGCGTAGAATCTAAGTATGCTAAGAAATCATTCAGTAAGAATATCCATATAAATTCTAAACCATTAGAATTAATCCATTCTGACGTAGTCGATATGAAGTGAGTTCAAACTAGAGGTGGTAAGAAGTGGTTTGTCACTTTATAGATGACTGTACAAGGTACTGTCATGTTTTATTTTCTTAAAGGGAAGGACGATGCCTTAGAATCCTTTAAGATATATAAACTCGAAGTTGAAAACCAATTGAATGCTACTATTAAAACTGTTAGGTCTGACTGTGGTGGTGAGTACGAAATTGTTGTAGGAGATTTCTGCGAAAAACATGGCATAATACATGAGCGAACAACCCCCTATTCACCTCAATCCAATGTTGTAGCTGAACGTAAGAACTGTACCCTTAAGGATATGATGAATGCCATGTTGATTAATTAAGGATTACCTGCAAACTTGTGGGGGGTGGGGGTGGGGCATCCTGTCATCTTGTTATATCCTGAATAAAGTACCCTCTAAAGGATCAGATAAAACTCCTTATGAGTTATGGAAAGGTAGACAACCATCTTATGCTTACTTCAACAAGTCATTTATTACCTTTAGGGGTAGATGCACCAGAATTTGAACCTAGAAGAGGTAAAAGGGTTAGAACTGAGAAAACCTATCCTGGTTGCATTACATACCTAGCCGAGTCTGAGCCACAGACTTATAGAGAAGCCATGACTTCTTCTGAAGCTCCATGGTGGAAAGAAGCCTCCATTAGTGAAATGGATTCCATCCAACAAAACGGTACTTGGGATATTGTAGATTTACCTCCAGGGTGTAAGGCCATAGGTTGTAAATGGATCTTCAAGAGAAAACGTAATATAGTTGGAACTGTTGATAAATACAAGGCTAGGTTGGTAGCTAAAGGCTAAAAACAGAAAGAAGGTATAGATTTCTTTGATACGTATTCACCTGTGACTAGAATTACTTCCATTAGGATATTAATTGCTGTATCCTTTGTCCATAACCTAGAGATACATCAAATGGGTGTAAAGACATCGTATTTAAATGGTGAATTAGATGAGGAAATTTACATGGAACAACCCGAGGGTTTTGTAGTGAAAGGTTGTGAAAGGAAAGTGTGTAAACTGATTAAATCTTTGTATGGTTTGAAACAAGCACCTAAACAATGACATGAAATTTTTCATCATGTGATGATTTCTAGTGGTTTTAGGATTAATGAATCTGACAAGTGTGTTTACACTAAACTTGTTAAGGATGCCTGTGTAATTGCATGCTTGTATGTTGATGATATGCTTATACTAGGTACAAACATGGATGTTATTAATTCCACTAAGAAATTGCTGAATGAGAACTTTGACATGAAAGACTTAGGTCCTGCTGATGTAATCTTAGGGATGGAGATTAAAAGGAATTTTAATGGTTATAGTTTGAGTCAATCTCATTATTTTGAAACTATACTTAAGAAATATAATCAGTTTAACTGTAAACCTGCTTGTACTCCGTATGATTCCTCTTGTAATCTCAAAAAGAATAAGGGTGAGGGAGTTAGCTAACTTGAATACTCAAGAGTCATAGGAACTCTGATGTTTTTGATGAACTGTATGAGAAGGTTAAACAGGTATACTTGTAATCCAGGGCAGATGCATTGGGATGCACTTATTAGAGTGCTAAGGTACTTAAAGTACACAATGTCCTTCTGTTTGAGTTACGAAGGATACCCTGCCATCTTTGAAGGATTTTGCGATGCAAACTGGATAACAGACTCATAGGAGTCTAAGTCTACGAGTGGGTATATATTCACTCTAGTAGGAGCGTCTGTTTCTTGGAAATCTTCCAAATGGATAAGATCCTTTTCTGAAGACGTTCCTCTTTGGCATAGGCCTGTGCCAGCTATATCTATAAACTGTGATAATACGTCTGCGATAGCTAGATCTAAGAACAGTGTTTATAACGAAAAGTCTATACATATTCGTAGAAGAAATAATTATTTAAAACAACTTATCTCTACTGGTGTTATTACCGTTGACCATGTGAGGTCTAAGGAGAATATCGCAGATCTTTTGACGAAAGGATTGTCGAAAGAGATAGTTAGTGTTGCATCGAGGGGATGGGACTTAAGATCATAAAATAAAATTACCATGAAAGATACTCAACCTTACTGACCGGAGATCCCTAAAAATTCAAAACCCTAAATTTTTTTTTACAAAAATAGATTGGAGTAGACTAGAAATGAAACTCGTGTTGGAATTTGCAATAAAATTCTTTTATTAAAGATAAAGAATTTATCAAATTAAACTCAAATGTAAAATGGGATTTAATTTAACTAATCGTATAAAATTACAAAAACAATTCTTATTAATTTATCATTCCATTACAAACATTAATTTCTAACCATTTGATAATATTTTTTTCAACAATCAATCACCCCAAAAACTTATGCACAACCCATATCAGGAAGAGTGTTATTCTTCTTATTATTATTATCGGTCTTGATAAAAACCTGTGACCCAAATGCAAAATACCCAAAACCATGTCCAAGAACAGCAGCAATGAAAATACCGCCATTAAAAGACATAACAGCAAGCATAACCAAGTAAGCTAATCCAACCCTAACTGTATGAACTATACTCCTTACAATTCCAGCAGCAACATGAGCAGAATCAGCTCTAACAATTGAACAATTACCAAGCCATTCTACAAACAAAGACAATACAAACACCAAAATCAATGACAAAACGTACATACCGGTACTGTCCCCTGGCCAACCATTGAATCATTTTCTTATTGTTCATACCCATTGTTTCGTTATTCATTTGCATACCCCCATGGTTCATACCATCATGGTCCATTTCTTTCTTTCTTTCTCTCTTTTTCTTGCTGTGTTTTTCTGTGATGCAGAAGAGACAGCACAGAAGATAAGATGAAGTCTATTTATGGGGAGTTAAGTTCGATATATCGGTATATACGATCGGCGCAAGTGTGTACTATCGGTATATATGATGCAAATGCAAGTGTGTACTACAAAAAAAGGTGCAGTACACAATAGTATAAGGGACCTGTTCAACAGTGTCCCTTTCGTAGCATTGTCACTAAACACATTATTTGGTTAATACTGTAACATCGGGGCTTTCTTTGTAAACTCAGTCCCCCCTAACTCACAAACAAAAGATTTTAAGTCTATCAAGATTTTTCAAAAATGGTTCAATCAAAATCTATCGGTGGAATTCATTTGTTTCTCAATAATTCTTCTTTCTTCTTCTTAATTTTTACGTACCTCTTTTGTTTCTTAGTTCGGAGTTGGGTTGTCCTTTTCATGATTTATCACAAGAATGAGTGACACTAAGGTTCCACACAGATAGGATTATCTCTTGTATAGATCAGGCCGATATTCACATAGGTTAGGCCGTATCAGGGCTGGTCCTGGGCTAAAGTGACAAAGTTCAACTTTGGGCAGCAAGGCCAAGGCGAGGACGTCCATTTTTTTCTCCTGTTAACATAGCCTTTAAGTGATGATCCAGTATTAGCTAAGTAAGATGTGTTTGCAACTCTATTTTTAACACGTGTTTTCTTCTCTGTTTAGGTCAGGTTAAAATACATCTTATCCTCCTTATCTAGAGGTGGCCGGTGACTAAGAATATTTCTATCTCCGTTTTAGCAAAAGTTTTATCTTATCCTACATTTTCCAAATTGTATAGTATAACTACACACATGCATGATATACTTTACATATATGAAAATTTGTTATTAAATTTTACTACCACTAATGTTAGTAATATTACATCAATTAATAGGTTTTAAAAAAATTAATTTCATTTGAAGTCAAAGTATGTTGACATGGTCAAATATTTATAGGGGTATATTGTTTTACCTATCGAAAATATCAGTGGAAGTGAAGATCCTGTTATATATGATAGGGATAAAAATATTGAAAGTTGGAACTTTTGATTTGAAGATCTATTTCCTGTTATGATTCTGGTTTGAAGATCCAAATTGGAGCTTTTGGTCAATCAGATCCAAGAGTTGGTGAGACTTACAGGTACCTCTTTCTCTTTGTCTGTCTGTCTCCATATTTTGTTGGAGAAAAAAAGAGTTTTAAATAAATATTTTGTTGGTTTTGGTATGGTTTGATCGTAGGACCTAAGGATTCTACGGATGCTCACTCATTTCCTATAGTGAATGAAACTCTTTATTTTAGTACCATATTAGGTAATCTAGAGAAGAATGTCCACTATATAACTATTCTCTTATGGATAGTATGTAAAACGTGAATGGAATGGGATGGGCAAACAATACATGGCCCAACCCATGCAATATGCACATACACCATGCACTAAACCATATGTCTACACGAAATAATTTTTTGCAATAATTTTCTTTAGGAAATTAATTCCAAAAATATTTTCGTTAAGAGTTTTATTTATGGGAAATTCTTTTGTTTACGGTTTTAATTGTTTTACAAGAAACAAAACCTAGTTTTATAAGAAAACCTAAACCTAACTTGGTTTGCAAGTAACTCTCTCCTATAAATCCAACTCTTAAAAATGTTTTCAAGATATCCCAGAAGCGGCTACTATCCTGTCTTCTTTTCACCATCTTCTCGCTTTGTTTTGCGCTTTTGAGTGTTTATTTTCCTTTCTTCCCTGTTGCTAAGTTCAAGAGTGGGTAGTTTGTATTGTGCTAATACAAGCTATATCGGGCAGTCTTATCCTGGACACATCTTCGCACGTTGGGGGTTTAACATTGCTCTTCTCGAGTATACCCACGAACTAATGTGTTAAGGACAACTTGTTGAATCTGTGATTCTGCCCTCGTAGTTGTCCGTGGTAGAGTTGTTTTTAGTTCAGTTATTTATATATTATTCTAATACATCTAACATTGCTGTTCATTGTTGCAAGATTCCAACAATCTTAACACATTACTTTTTATCTCGTAACAATGGGAAAGAACGATGTTGAAAAACCAAGAAGTTCAACGGAAAGGATTTCAAGAGATGGCAATTCAAAATGCTGTTTTTTCTGATTTTTCATGATTTAGACACATTACTGGTTCGTTTTGATGATTTGATGAATACGGAAGATATTACTGAAGATGATAAAACGTTTTACAAGAGGCAGAATTATCTGGCTAAAAAATCATACTATGAACTGTTTGGAAGATTCGATGTATGATTTTTATAATGCTAAAGAAAATTTCAGTGCTTATGATTTGTGGACTGCGTTAGAAGAAAACTACCAGGAAGAGACTGCTGGTAGCAAGAAATTTCTGGTAGCGAAGTTTATGGATTTCAAGATGACGAATGATAAGCCTGTTGTTGATCAATTCCTTGAACTTTAACAAATCATCAACGAGATTCTTGCTGAAGATATGGTCATTGATGAGACTTTTAAAGTATCTGCGGTAATTGAGAAGTTACAATCTTCTTGGTCAGAGTACAAAAGAAAATTGAGGCATGAAACTGGTGAATCCAACATGGTTGAATTGGGAAAGAAGATTCAAGTTAAAGAAATGTTATGCACTAAAGACAAGAATGTTTCTTCTGCAAGAGATATGAAAAATAAGACTCATATGACTGAACAAAAATCTGGAAAAAAGTGATAACAACAAATGCAACCCTAAACATGGTCCTCACAACAAAGGTACTTTTCGTAAACCTAAATATGGCATTACTAAGATTAAGGGTGCTTGCTATGTCTGTGGAAATCGTGGTCATATGGAAATTCACTGTAGACAACGTAAGGACCTTAATAAGAAGAATAATGCTAACTTTGTTGCTGAGAATAAGAACGAGTTTTCTGTTATGGTGTCTGAAGTTAATCTGGTGACGAATATGAGGGACTGGTGGGTGGACTCTGGAGCTACCAAGCATGTATGTAGAAGCTCAAGACTTTTTCACCTCCTATCATAAAGTAGGGAAGGAGAGAAACTCTGTATGGGTAACTCATCTGCAGCAGAGGTTGCAGGAAAGCGAAAGGTCAATCTTAAACTTAAATCTGGCAACACTCTCACACTGAATGAAGTTCTTTATGTTCCAGACATCTGCAAGAATCTTGTTTTCTATTTTGTTTGAGATGATAAGGGTTTTAAAGTTGTAAATTGAGTCTAGAAAAGTTGTAGTAACTAAGGGCAAAGAGTTTGTGGGTAAGGGTTATAAGACTGAGAGTCTATATAAGCTTAATGTAAAATCTGATGAAATAAATATGAACGATTCTTCTGCTTATATGTATGTGTCATTGAATGTTTGGCATGGTAGACTTGGTCATGTAAACTATAAATGAATGCATAAATTGGCTAGCGTAGGCTCTGATAGACACATTTTAGTGTCTAAATTGCACCTTAATTTCTAGTGAGTTAGTATTCGATTGTGTGTCTATTACGTGTTTTTATGCTGTTGTAGGTACATTAGAAGAATAAAGATTTGTGGAAAAATTGGCTCAAAAAGTGTTCAAAGCACCCGGGA
>JAJJMC010029322.1:0-15583 GCA_023531435.1 Papaver californicum
TTCTCAGACAAAGGTGGGTTCAGTCTCGACCTATTGTTAATTGCTAACTTACAACTTGTTTTTCTATCAGAAGGAAATTTACGTGCCCGAGTTATTGATTTCCATACGAAAGCACTTAAAGCTTGAAAGGAAGATATCTGAATATGTTCCGTGTCACATTCTTCATTGGCTTTAGCTTTGAGCTTTGCTATTGATTCTGCTGTGAAATGGAACATTCTTTCCCTGAGAGGTGGGTGTGGGTGTTCTTATCGGGCGACGAATTCTTTTTGATGAAAAAATGGAAGGTTGATTTGGAGTGTATCTTCTTGACTACCCAATTCCAAAAATAAGCGTTTGGTTATAGGTGGATGAGAAATACTGCAATCAAAATGATGATAATCCCCTGCTTCTTTGCTAGTTTTTCTTAGTTTCCTACTGATTTCTGCAAATGAATTGAAGAATTTCCAGTAAAAAATTCCATCACCTACAACATGGTTAAAACTACAGCCCACAAATACCCCGTCCAATAACTCGGTCACCTGTACCGCTAACAAAGGTTCGGTGTGTCCGTCATGGTTAATGGCTCCCTCGAGAGCCAAAAAAAGATTGGACAATCCGCTTTACATCGATTGGAGTAAGAATATCCGTCGTAGTTAAATCTACAGCAGCATGAATGAACTCAGCTCCAACGGAATCATTGTTGTTGTGAGGGTATTAAATCTCTAACACCACGTGTACAAATACTATGGAAAGAGTATCGGATTATGATGGAACGAGAAATACTGAAACAGAACCTTTTGATAAGTACTGAAACAGAGATCTGAAACAGACAGCTTCGTTGCATGATCGACACGCGAGTTGCGGGAAAGCATGCACATTGTACGAAACAAACATCTTCGTTGCATGACTGACACATAAGTTGCGGGAAAGCCTGGCGCAATGAATAAAACTGACAGACATTAATGCATGTTGGACACGTCTCAGTTGAACAGGTTGCGGAACAAAAGAAATTAAAGCATGATAAGTCACTTTCAATAGCCACGTATTGGACATGCAGAGTTCTGAATGGCCACATGTCAGACATGTCATAATTCTAAAAAGACCGCAACGTTCATCCAAATCCAAAAACGATAACTTCAGTATAAATCGGCAGAAGAGATGCGGGATACCAAGCGAGAAACTAAGGGAAATACGAAGTGCGCAAATCAAGTCTTGCGGGAAATATAAATAAGTCCTACGGGATACGCTTCATTCCAAAGTTTGAATAAGAACTAATAGATGGAAAGTTTAGATTTGAGGGACCCATGATATTTGCTATAAATAGCAAACTCTAAAACAGAAAGAGGGGACTAGAAAAATATGAAAAAGTTGGACAAAATGAATAGGATCAGAGCAAAGAGTTTAGGTATGGATATTGTGTTAATTATAATCCTAGTTCAATATTTCTTTAATAAATTTTACTTGATGCAAATTGTGTTTATCCTTTTGTAACATATAATCATGAATAAAAATCATCCAAATCCTTTACCACCCGTGGATGTAGATAATCCGTTGTCGAACCACGTTAAATCATTGTGTTGATTCATGTTTCAATTTCTTATACTAATTGTTAACATGTTTCGATTTCATTATTTGAGATTTGATCCGACTATGTTTCTGACTCTAATGGTTGTGATCCAAAGATTTAGATTTTTGGTAATCACAATTTGACGCTAGAAACAGGGATAGGTAAAAGAATTTATTCTGCCTGTCCAAATCTTAATTTTAGAAACCTTGAATCTTGTTATCCCATAAAATCCCCTATTACAACATTTTTAATCAGGAGCTCTTTTCAACTGATGTTTATATAGATTTAACTGTTATAATCATACACAACACTTCTTTAATTGATACCTCTCATTTGTATTAATATTCCTGACTACCTTATATGTTTTCTTAATCATGGGTTTGAAAACTTTGTTCATAAACTCCCACCAATTGATTAAATTTATGTGTCTCTGATTCAATTGATTGTATGGATTAAAATTGTATTGCAGTTACTTAGTTTTGATTCTCGTCCAAACAGAAAAATAAGTTTTGACGGAGTTTCTGAACTTGCTACTGATTTGTTTGCAACAAATGGTTTGATGAACCTATAAAACCTGAATTAAATTGGAAATTTGGCTAGCTTTTATGTGATATATCAAATTTTAATTAAAACTAAATGCTATCTATCAGTCAAATTGTTTTATATATATATATATGTATATTGCGGATGTTGAAATTTTATGAAACACGTACCTCATTATCTGAACTCTTGTTAGAACATCAACAAAGAAACTTCTACAGCAGCACTAGATTGAACAAAGAAGACATGATAATATTCCGAAAGAAATTACATAAATGGAGACAGTTGCAAATAAAATCATACAAGAACAAGATGTTGATATAAGAAATTTGGGAAATCAGACAATAGAGACTCTTCCAGAAAGAGAAATAGCAGAGGAATCCCAAGGACCACAACCCTTGGATGTTCAGGCAAACATTCTGGTTAATCAATCAATTAACCAACCACATGAAGAAGCATCACAAAACAGGGTTGACCCCATTAATCAACTATTTGAAGAATTAAATGAAATGCGTAAGGCACAAAAAACTTATGCAGAAACAATTGCTCTCTTAATACAAGAAAATCAAATGCTCAGACAAACAGTCCAACAGGATGCGGAAGCATCTGCTACCAAATTACCGGGGCAGGAAGAAAGCTCAAACAGATCTGCAAAAAGTAAAACAAGGATCAACAAAGATCAAAGGATGATGATAGTTAAACCCGCAGATGATGTATATTTTCATTAAAAACAAAACAAGATTAATCAGCGGTATGAGCCTGATAAACTAGATTTTGATGATTCAGAGCCGCAAAATAGGTGGAATAAATATTTTAAGGACTTGGAGGAAATGAGAGAACAAATAAAAACTTTGAAAAACAAAGAAGAGGGAGGACGACTTGAAGAGTACTAAAAGAGGCCAGTAGTACACTATTGGCACCACACCTTGCGCATGTGTCTATCCCGCACAAATTCAATCTCCCCATCTTTGAATGTTATGATGAGACAAAGATCCAGCGGCTCACTTAAAATACTATAACCGCAATATGACCCGTTGTGAACAAAATGATACTATCATGTGTCGATATTTTCCTTCAAGTTTGAAAGGGTCAGCATTAACATGGTATGGTAATCTACCAGAAGGGTCAATACATTCGTATGCACAATTGACCCGTAAATTCTTAGACGTACATGTATAATAAACCCGTAAACACTGGGATAGACAAGTTATTTGCCCTTGCGTCTTGGACAGATGAAACTATCCGAGACTACACAGATCGATGGCAGTTCATATGTCAAGCGATAGGAAATGTAAGTCCGGAAATTTCTATCAATTGCTACAAATGGGGAATAGCAAATCACATGAGCCCACTCTTTGTAGATATTCATGGAAAAGATCCAAAAACTGAAGGGGATCTAAGGGAAATTATTGAAAAATATACGAGGTTACAAGATATTCAAAAAAAAAAATCCAAGAATAATTTCCCAACATCAGAGAGTTGCCAACAGGGCAAATTTTGTGGAACCATCAACAAGTTCCGGAAAGCGGGTTGCGGGTGAAAATCCGTATATTGAATTCAAGCGAGGCAGAGCGGATGAGGAAAGAAGGATCAACCGGCAATTTGAGGATCAAGTTTTTACTAAACTCAACACCCCATATTCACAAATTCTAAATGCAATTAAGAACATGCAAGATTTTGAATGGCCATGGGCGAAAGGAAGGCAACCGCCACACACACAGGGTTCAAAAGATTATTGTGAATATCATGGCTTTCATGGCCATCCCACAAGCAGATACAAGAATTTAAAATTGCAAGTTCAAAAATTAATTGATGTGGGAGAGCTGAAAGAATTTCTTTATTTACCCAATTCACCACCAAGGCTCAACATAGGAAAAACTGTAAATATTCCACAGAATAACCGAACCATCAATACGATTTCCTATACTGATTCAAGTCAATCATCTATAAACGCAGCCATTGATAAGAAGCTACGAAAAAGAGTTGACATACATGAGGTTTTTAAAGTTGCGGGAAGAATCACAGAAACATGGGAGGAATGGATGGCTGCCCCATTAACTTTTTCAACGGATGAAGTTGATCAAGAAATCGAAACACACAATGATCCGCTGGTACTCACTTTACCAGTTTCTGGATGGAATGTAAAGAAGATCCTCATGGATGGGGGAAGTTCACTAAATTTGTTATTTTATGACACATTCCAAAAAATGGGACTGAAATACGATCAACTCACACCCTCTTGTTACACTATTTATGGGTTTAATGGGATAGCATCAAAGCCAAAAGGAGAGATTATACTTGATGTTATGGCGGGACCAATAAGCATTTTTAACCAAATTCAGTGTAGTAGAGGCACCGTCCCCATATTATGCAATCATTGGCAGACATTGGTTTCACCAATTAAAAGGAGTAACCGCAACTTATCATCAATACTTGTGATTCCCAACACCACAAGGAGAAATGGAAATAAAGGGAGATCAAAGTGTTGCAAGATCTTGCGTCCTCATAGAAACACACATGAATGGGGAACGAATTCAACAACAACAAAATAGAAAAAAAAGAAAGAAAAATTAAAGCAAAAGAAGATGCAATAAATCAATATTTGATTGAGACTGCGGGTTAAAGATTGGTGAATGAAACAAATGAAAACATTCCATCGGAAGGAAGCATACCAAAAACCAAGGAAAGGGGCAGTATTCCAGAATAGCAATTAAAGGGAGCTCCCACATTTTTAGGAGTTCCCAAATCAACTTTTTCAGCAGTTGAAGAAACCAAGAATGTCAATATAGGAACAGAATAATTCCCGAAAATAATCAAGATTGGAACACTAATGGAAACAGAAAGGGAATATGAGTTGGTTATTCTACTTAGAGATTATGTGGATATTTTTGCATGGAAAATGGAGGATATGCCAGGCATTGATTCAAGAATCGTCCGTCATGAATTATATATACATCCGGGTACTACACCATTTCGGCAGCGTATACGCAAAGTGGCGCCTAAGTATTATTTATCGGTTGCAAAAGAACTAAAGAAACTCATGGATGCGGGATTTGTCCGAGAGGTGCGACACCCAACCTGGATATCCAACATGGTAATTGTACCAAAGAAGAATGGAGGAGTAAGGATTTGTATAGATTTCATCAATTTGAACAAGGCATGCCCAAAAGATTGTTATCCGCTTCCTAGCATTGATCAACTAGTGGATGCAGTTGAAGGACATGGGGCTTTATCTTTCACGGATGGACATTCAGGGTATAATCAAATTGCTTTAGCTGAAGAGGATCAAGAACATACTGCATTTTTTACCCCGCATGGTTTGTATTGCTATAACCGAATGCCGTTTGGACTAAGGAATGCGGGGGCAACCTATCAGCGACTGGTAGATGCAATATTTAAACCATGGATAGGCCTCACTTTGGAAGTCTATGTAGATGATATGCTAATAAAAAGTAAACTTTC
Source organism: Papaver californicum (assembly GCA_023531435.1). Classification (NCBI taxonomy): domain Eukaryota; kingdom Viridiplantae; phylum Streptophyta; class Magnoliopsida; order Ranunculales; family Papaveraceae; genus Papaver; species Papaver californicum. The sequence continues at coordinate 5,549 of JAJJMC010029322.1, forward strand.
AAAGGATCATTTACAAGACTTGAGAGAAATATTTGAAGCTCTACGCAAATATAAAATGAAAGTTAATCCGGATAAATGTATTTTGGAGTTACATCTGGAAAGTTCTTGGGTTACTTGGTCACAAAAAAGGGGATTGAAGTTGATCCAGCAAAAATACAAGCGATTTTTAATATGCCATCTCCAAGGAATGTAAAGGAAGTACAAAAATTAAATGGATGTTTAGCCGCACTTAGCAGATTCATTGCCAGATCATCAGACAAATGCAAACCATTTTTTGACACACTGAAGAAGAAAAGCAAATTCGTATGTAATGAAAATTTTGAGCAAGCCTTTCAAAACATCAAAGTTTATCTCGCCACGTTACCCGCACTACAAAAAACGAAGCCTGAAAAAGTGCTGGCCTTGTACATAGCTGCAACAGAAGATGTTGTAAGTGCGGTATTGGTACGAACAAATGAGAAAGTAGAAAAACCAGTGTATTACATCAATAAAACTCTCAATATTGCAAAAAGAAATTACAACAAAATTGAACGCTTGATATTAGCACTGTTTTTTGCCACACAGAAATTGCACACATATTTTCTAACACATTATGTGCGGGTACCAAGTAAAGCCCCGTTAGAGTCAGTACTAAAGAATGCGGGAAAAGTAGGGAGAATAGCAAAATGGAATGCACAATTGAAAAATTCCATATCTTATTTGAAATACAAACTGCACAACAATCACAAGTCTTGGCAGATTTCCTTACGGATTTACCACTGGATGACGATTTTGAAATTCAAGGTTTGCCCGGGATAGAAGATGATGATTCCCAGATATTCTGAGTTCGGTAAACTCCCGCAGATGGGAAGTATTTGTTGATGGGGCAAGGAATAAAGAAGGTGCAGGAATCAGAATTGTGATTACAACCCCTACAGGAGACCGGATGGTACATGCATTTCGTCTTGAATTCGGTGAACACACAAATAATATAGTAGAATATGAGGTTGTGTTTCATGCCCTTCGTCTCATCATCGAGTTGGGAATAAGTGATGTACGGCTTACAAGTGATTCACAATTGATAACACGGCAAGTTGAGTTGAAATATCAAGCGCTTGATGAAGACTTGATAGAATACAAGAATCTTGTTCAAAAATTGGCATCTCAAATTCCAAATATAATTTTTCGACATTTATCCAGAGAGAAAAATCGCCATGCTGATGCATTAGCATTCATTTCTTCAATGATAAAAGATCAAAATACATCAGCAGTCAAAATTGGGCGCATATATGAGCCATCAATTAAGTTGTGGGCAGTCAAAAACATGGAAGAAGAAGTTGGTGAAGATATTGAAGATGCATCCATTAAAGATGATGCAAACTTTCCACGGAAACCAGAAAATGAATCATTTGAAGAAGATTGGAGGCTCCCGATACATCAGTACTTACAAAATGAGATATTGCCCGCAGACACCAAAGAGGCAAAAAAAGTGCAATCAAAATCTGCAAATTATCAATTGCTGGATAAAATTTTGTACCGCGGGTCTTTTTTGGGACCGCTACTTCGGTGTTTATCACAAAAATAAGGACAACGTATTCTCATATATATTCATTATGGAGATGCGGGAAATCATAGAGAAAGACGTTCACTCGCACTGAAAGCAAAAACGCAAGGGTATTACTGGACATTCATGCATAAAGATGCGGAGAATCTGGTAAGAAGGTGCGAAGAATGTCAACGTTTTGCAAAAAGAATCAAATCTCCCGTAACGGAACTCAATTCCGTACTCAGCCCATGGTCGTTTGCAAAATTGGGAGTAGATATTGTTGGGCCCTTAGTGGAAGGCACACAAAAAAGAAAATACTTGATTGTAGCAACAAGTTATTTCACTAAATGGGTTGAAGCCAAAACTCTTGCTCGTATTAGGGATACGGATGTTTTCAAGTTTTTATTCGAAGATATAATTTGCAGATTCGGAATCCTGGTAGCTATAGTCTCGGAAATGGGCAACAACTTCAAGGAAAAAATATTGATATGCTTTTCAAAGCATTTAATATCCAAAAGAACAAGTTCACTCCACTTTACCCCCAAAGTAATGGACAAGCTGAAGCTACAAATAAAACTATTGCCATGAATCTGAAAAAGACTCTAAATGGACATCATAAACGATGGTGCGAACAGCTTCATAAAAATTTATGGGCATATCACACGATGAGAAGAGAATCGATTGGAGAATCACCTTTTCTTCTCACTTATGGAGCGGAAGCAGTTATTCCAAGGAAAATTAGTTTACCCACAACAAGGACAGAAGCATGGGAAAAGAATTTAAACACAGATTTAATGCTTGAAAAGTTGGATGACTTAGAAGAAAGAAGAGAGGTTACGCTCCAAAAAATGAAAAATTATCAAAGAAGGATGGCAAGAGAATATAATAAAAAAAAGTAAAGTTGCGGAATTTTGTGGAAGGGCAGTATGTTCTGCGACAAATCCCAGAATACCAAAGAGATAAAAAAACAACAAAATTTGCACCCACATGGGAGGACCATATGTCATACAAGATATTACGGGACAGGGCTCATACCACTTGCGGAATATGAATGGAGCAATCTTAAGGCATCCTTGGAACGCACAATATCTCAAACCATATTACTCATAACTAACAATGCAATCATACAATAATTTGGCTTCATACTAGGTAAAGTAGAACAAATGCAATCTCTCTAGAAAGTCCATATAAATGTCTATGGGTGTATGACTATTGGATCTTTCGCCACAGAGATGCCTAACATTACATTAATTATTGTATCAGGTACTCTCCATTTCAGGAGGTGCTCTAGGGACCGCATCCTAATTTCCTCCTGGCCAGAGAGAAGTTAGACATGTGATTGTACCCTCAAAGTAACTCAAGGTACAAAAAACACCTTGTGGTTAATCAATTCACACTCATTCAACAAACTAACAACGAATATATATTTATAAATTATTTTACAGGAACAATAATACGAGACAGAGGAAACATGCCAACACAATTCAAAAGAAGGAAAAACTAAGGAACGGGAAAACTAAGGAGCGGGAGGTTTTGCACTAGGAAAAGGGTGTTGAGGGATTTCCTTGCGGCTATAGAATTTGGTGAATCCATCAGCTTTAACTTTATCAAGAGTGTTGTTGATCGTTTTTGCAACTCCAACACGAGCTTCAATTTTTAACCAAGAAATATAAGCTCTTGCGGTTTCAAGCTCTTGCTTACATTTATCTACCTCGGCTGTATACTTTTGGACACTCCCTTCCCAAAAAGTCTCCTCCCTTGCTCCGAAGCCAATTCACGGGTCAAGCTCTCAACTTGACATTGCACTTCAGTGGCTTTGACAGTAACAAGCTTCAGTTGTCCGTTGATTTCTTCCAACTTAGCATTGGCAGTATTAAGTTCTTCTTCAGCCTTATCAGCTCTTGCGACCGCATCTTTAAATTTTTCCTCAAAGCCTGCAACATAAATAACAAATTAATCAATGCGGAAATAATATTCAACTTCAAATATGCAATAAAATAAGATACCTCTTGCGAGGGATTCAAACTCTTCTAATTCGTGAGCCATTGCATCCTTAGAAACATCAGAAAATCATATTCTTCTGAAAGTTTATGATAGTTGACAGTAAGTGGCTGAAGATCTTGACGACATTGATCTAACTCTCCTTGTTTCAATAAATCATTGTCCCGCAATTGATTTGACTCGTTTGTACATCTTTTCATCTCTCTATGTAAACGGAAAATATCACTTTCACGATAAAGAATGGTATCAGATAAGCTACGGATTTTAGCCTGAGCTTCTGCAAGCGCATTCCATTTAGCGTGAGCATCTGCAGATGAATTATCTCTATCTTTAATAAGCTGCGCCATATAAGAAGAAAGCTGTGAATTATGGTGTGACCCGGAGCGAGAAAATCCCGCAAGGATATTCTTGCGTTCCTCACAGAGCTTGTGATTTTCTTCTTCCAATTTCTCTGATCGTACCGGCGCTTCAAGAACACAATCCTTAGTCCATAGCAGAGTGGCCTCATATTCCTTTTTCTTGCGGATATGATCTACATATAAAAGCTGATGTTTCGATTCCAATTCATCGTACTTTGATTTGGCTTGACTCATCCTATCAACTAGGTTATTGAATCTTTCCTTGATCTCCACATTTCGTTATTGACTTTTAATACATGTTCTGTCAGACGCGTATCTCTACGTTGCAGCCTATTCACGAGGTTTGAATCCCCCGTTGATCCCATAAAGCAATTCAGAAACATGCATATAAAGTAAGATAAATGACTTAAGAGGAAAAGTGTAAAACCTTGATTCTGGATATCTAGTAACTGCTGATGAAGCGTATCATTTTCCCGCTTCAAGTCTGCAACATCTTCTTCTGATCTAATTAATTTCTCCTCCACAGTCCTAAACTGAGTCTCCATCTTCATAGATCGTCCTTTGTAAAATTTATAAGCCACATATGCGACGTTCTGACCCCGAGCAAGCTTCAATTTACAAAATTAAAGTTATAAATAAAGATGAAAATAAAACGAAATTTAAGGTCATTAAAATAATAGAAATACCTGCAAGAGAGCTTGTTGCGGGAAAGAGTACACTTCACCATCCGCAAGAGCAATCGTCTCCGCAAGAGAAGAGGGAAAGTTTATGTCAAATGAGGGGTTGACGGGATGGCCTTGGCCTTTTAACCAGGCTTCTTTCACTACGTCATACGGAGCAGACCGCATGTATTCTCGCAGATTAGCAACCGCAGGGCTATCTTTCTCCACCGGCTGAAAATCACATGGAATAAAAAACAACTCTTTGGACATAAACCAGCGGAAGGCCTTCTCCTCCTTGTCCATATGACTTTTATCTTCCTCTATCCCTTTACCTTTATCCATGTGCGGGATTTCTTCACTCATCTGAAATGCATCAGCAACAGCTGTGCTTACAACTTTACCCTCGGTAGAAGCAGTTTCCACCGCAGCATTTGCCAACTCACCCTCTTCTACCGCAGCATTTGCCGGTTCACCCTCTTTTACCACATCATTTCCCGGTTCACCCTCTTCTACAACGGGCTCCTCCTTATCATATAAACCATCTTCACTCGAAGAAGGCACGAGAAGACCATCTCTAAACAAGGGAGAGAACTGAGAAATCAGAAAGGAGAACTCAGGATCTGCAGCTTGGTTCGAACAACTGAGCGCAACACCTGAAGCTTCCACCACAGCATCAACTAACTCCGTGGGCTCAAAATTTATCACCTGAAGCGGGACATTCTGCTCTTCATTTCTTTCAGGATCAACAGAGTTATCCCCATCTCTCAACATTGGTTGACAATGAGGAGAATCACGGATTTCTCCTTCCTCCCTATCGGTGGAAACGCGGGGGCGTAGCTTTTGTTTTTTTTCCCACCCTGTCAATGTACCGCAAGAACTCATTAAATAAAATTCATAAGGATCATACAAATTCATTTGGATAAATCAATACCTTTTATATTGGAGTTGCAGCTTTGCGTTTAACGCCCGAATCAACTTTTGAGCCCTCCTTCAGCTTGCGGCTATAAAAAAAAATGAAAACAATTAAACAATGTTTAAAATGAGATGAAGAAGAATAGAGAGAATTCTACATACCACATCGTCAAGCGAGAAAGAAAAGCCTTCGAAGTTTAACTTCCAAGGGTAGTAAGGATGAAGGCGCGATGAAAGGTTGCAGACCACACTTTCTTGAACGAACCCGTAAACCCATGGCCCTTTAATTACCAGGGGAGTGGGGTACCATCTGAAATCATGATCATCACGAATCCTTTCCCGTAAAGGTTCCCTCGTCCCAGGAATGACATTCAATTTTGAATTATCAATCTCCCAAAGCAGACGAAATCCTTCGCCACCTCTACGACCCGGACCGACACTCCACTTTTTATAATTCTTCACGGCTATATTGTCAGCATACGTAGCATGGAAGTTATCTACGGTATAATGCTCATGTTCCGCAGGATTGAGAACGTAGCATGAGAAATTTGTTTCTCCTCTGCTGAGCTTACTACATTCATCCAGCACGCGCCACCAATTCCCGTTGTATTGGGCAATGGACCGGACCAAACCGTGCTTGGACTTGTTTCGGCTTGCGAGAACCTCGTACTGAAATGAATCCCCGCTCTTCTATAAAGGAAGCTTCAAGCCCGCATCCAACGCTCCCGCAGTTATTAACAACCTGTTGTTGTACTCAAATTTCCTTATCATATCAAGCGTGATTTCATCTCCTTCAGCAGGATCGCAAAAGGAAACTTTAAATTGTTGAAGTTGGTGCTTCTCTTTAAACTCTTCAATATTCATTGACCTAAAGCCCAAGTTTTCATTTAAGCACTTTTTAGAGGTTGGTCTGTTGGCCGCAACAGATACGTCATCGGTCCTTACTAAGTTAGAAGGTTGAACTCCTGAACTACCAGATTCATCTACTACTTTCTTCTTCTTCACAAAATAGCGAGATGATTTCCTTTCTAAAGGACGATCATCACGATGAGAAGCACCACCAACAACTTTACTATCAGTTTTCCCAGTCATGATAAATTTTTATCTACATATGAAAATAAGAAAGATAAATTCACCATGATGAAAAGCAAGAACAAAACAGAAATTTCACATAACAGAAAAACAACAAGATGATCATTGAACGAAATTTCACAGAACAGAAGAACAACAAGTTGATCATTGAACTAGAATGTAAACAAAATAAACAACTTTCTGATCAAGAAAAGAAAAGATTTATGGATTCAATGAAGCAATCAGGAATCAAAATAAAAACATCATCATCACCATTTACTCCCAAAAAACTCAGTAAAGCAGGTTGATGGATAAACAGACACATTAAAGTTAAGAGTATTACCTGGAATAGAGTGAAAAACAGAAATCAAATCAGATAAACTGGATGAAAAGAAGATCTGATCCCGATACAAGAATTCCTTAATCATAATGTAATCAACACAAAGTGGATTAACCAAATTACGAGGAATCACAAAAGAATCACTGAAAAGTTCGGTTTCAGAAGAATGAAAAAGAAGAAAAACTTTAAGAAGAAAAAGACAAAGAAGATAAAGAGTGAGAAGAGAGATGTGACAAGCCTTGTATTAAATAGGAGAGGATTGAAACTGACGAAACCGTCGAAAAAAGAAAGTGGGAGAGAGAAACACTTTATCAGAGACGTGATTTTCTCAAAACCGTCAAAAAGTGATGCTAAACGTGGGAAAAAAATTTATTAATGGCGTGAAAATCAGGAAAAGTAAAGCTAAACATGGGAAGAAAATTTACTACTGGCGTAAAAATCGGAAAAGTAATAACTATTTTTCCTTTTTCAATTTTTTACCATATGTCAAAATTCAAAAGAAAAAAGGGGCAAATTGAGGGTATTGAGTCCCTAACACCACGTGTACAAATACTATGGAAAGAGTATTTGTACACGTTGATAAGTACTGAAACAGAACCTTTTGATAAGTACTGAAACAGAGATTTGAAACAGACAGCTTCGTTGCATGATCGACACGCGAGTTGCGGGAAAACATGACACATTGCACGAAACAAACATCTTTCTTGGATGACTGACACACAAGTTGCGGGAAAGCCTGGCGCAATGAATAAAACTGACAGACATTAATGCATGATGGACACGTCTTAGTTGAACGGGTTACGGAACAAAAGAAATTAAAGCATGATAAGTCACTTTCAATAGCTACGTATTGGACATGCAGAGTTCTGAATGATAACATGTCAGACATGCCATAATTCTAAAAAGACCGCAACGTTCATCCAAATCCAAAAACGATAACTTCAGTATAAATCCGCATAAGAGGTGTGGTATACCAAGCGAGAAACTAAGGAAAATACGAAGTACGCAAATCAAGTCTTGCGGGAAATACAAATAAGTCCCGCGGGATACGCTTCATTCCAAAGTTTGGATAAGAACTAATATGTGGAAAGTTTAGATTTGAGGGACCCATGATATTTGCTATAAATACCAAACTCTAAAACAGAAAGAGGGGACTAGAAAAATTTAGGAAAATTGGACAAAAGGAATAGGATCAGAGCAAAGAGTTTAGGTATGGATGTTGTGTTAATTATAATCCTAGTTCAATATTTCTTTGATAAATTTTACTTGATGCAAATTGTATTTATCCTTTTGTAACATATAATCATGAATAAAAATCATCCAAATTCTTTACCATCCGTGGATGTAGATAATCCGTTGTCGAACCACGTTAAATCATTGTGTTGATTCATGTTTCAATTTCTTGTACTAATTGTTAACATGTTTCGATTTCATTATTTGAGATTTGATCCGACTATATTTCTGACTCTAATGGTTGTGACCAAATGATTTATATTTTTGATAACCACAACTGCAATCCAAGTAGATAGCATAAAATGGTGGATTGTGCTGTTGTCTTGTCACTAAACGACCTGAAAGAGGGTAGAAATGGGTTAATGTTATAAATAATTAGTGTTTAAGTTGATCGTTGGTAGGGTTTGGATCTTCTAATGAAGGTAAGGCTTTGTAAAGAGAAGACCCTTTTGAATGTAATATGCATTTATTATGGTTAAATCCCATGGTGTCAAATAATATGGTTGTTTTGATTCTTCTACGGCTTTGTGTGGTTTGATGGTGTATTTTGAGATTTACCGAACATCTTTGGCAGTTTCTTGATTCATTTGGTGAATAGGAACAACAATCAAAGGTATTAGAATTAGGCTTATGCTTGTAACTTATGAAATTGCAAGAATCAGGAAAAAGGGTTGTTGCAAAAAGTGACTAATTTTTCTGTAGTATCATTTGATAATCGGTATTTATTGACTAATTTAATGATGTTGTCTGCACGCAAACATTATTTTTTAAAGAAAAGAAACAAAATATGTGGTTTTGGCACAACTAACAATGCCTCATCATCCTCTTTAATACCCACAGGAGTTTTGGACAGGTAGGTATTGACTTACATCGGAGATAAGAAAGACAGATGGGGCCAAGATAATGAAGATATGATTCTAGAGACTACGGACTTTAGAAGATACCGAAACAACAACGTCCTGCCACACCAACCGAGGGTTGTGCCCCGCGTGTTGTACTGTATAACACAGCCTCTGAGACCACCCCCACGGATTATGAGTTGTGTCACGAGGTGGAATCCATAACTCATTTAACCTACAGTCAGTTTAGTATTTTCAAAATAATAACTCTAAATTGACTGTGAAAAATTCCTTAAATTTTTATTTGGGTAGACCTAAATTAAGAAATCAAAATTCATCAATCTGATTTTGTGTCAATTTAACGATAAATGTCCAAAAATAATTTACAAACTTTCCTATGGGGTTTTCCCTGGTCGGTGAGTACCACTAGCACTCACTAAATGCAAAAGGAGTGCTCTAAAAAGTACCCCAAAAAAACAAGTAATTAATGTGAAAAGAACTCCCTCTAAAATTATCTTAAGCTAGATCATATCGCTAAAAAAATATAGTTTTATATTAGGAATATACTTGATTTTGGTATAAATATAAAGCATTGTGTAAGGAACATATCACTATAAAAATTAGCGTTAAATTTATTGTCGTTTCGGTTTTATAAATAAATTAGTGTGGGATAATATGAGAATAACCATGTTAACATATTCTCCCAAATATAAGTCAATATAAGTCCATATGATCGAAAACTCCTTTTAACTAAAGAAAAAAATGCACGAATGTGTCCTCCGCCTCATGATGGAGATAAATGATTTAACTTCCTACACAACTTTGTTATGTGCAGCATCTGAAAGGCTCCAATGAAGCTGTTCAAGTAGATAAGAAGAATAATCAACTGTGTAATTTACGGAAGAATGGGGATTAGTTCCATGAAGAGAATTAATCTCTGCTTGGACCTGACAAATTGCTGACATAGTGTAGATAAAGATCATTTATTTCTTTATTCAATTTGTAAAAAACAAGCTAATCAAACACAAGCAAGGTGTAAGGTATGAATTTCATGAGGAGATACAACATCCATAAACTCCTCATCAGATTCAAG